>JAQFZC010001768.1:0-27106 GCA_034695205.1 Dicyrtoma fusca | reverse complement strand
ATGTGTGAGTTTGGAAATCGTCGGATCGTATGATCGAGGATTTAGAAACTGTATTGTGAAAAGCGGAAGCCTGTAAAAGGAATGAAGATTACAGTTAAGCATGTGAAATATGGATTTCAATAGAGACTGAATAAACCTTGGTTGTGTAAATATTCAAAAAGAGACAGTCTTCCTGTCCAACGGTTCGAAAGAATTGTGACGGGTTGACCTGGAGGCAAACAGATGGCAGGGACCTTGCCTCAAGAACGTTTCCCCACGATTTAATTGGAACTGGGGGCTATGAGATAATAAAGTAGGTACCAAATTATTATTTCATTTTACAAACTTACCTATTATTACTATTATTATTATAATGCAGGGTTTTATTCATGTGTTCAAATATTGTAGTACATGCGCAAGAATGACACATATCAATCATACTCGAAAATAGAACACAGATAGATTAATTTGCTTAAAAGGGCTAATAGGGTTGGCCCGTGAAGTTGTGATCGCTGGGGAAAATGTGATCTTCCACATTTTAAAATACACTGTCGATCACAATTTCACTGACCTACTCTTTCAAGTCAAAAAAAAATTGTATTCACTGCATCCAACTACCCAATGATAAGTCCAATTAATCCACACTTACGTAGCATTACCTGAAATCTTAGTTCATTAATTGGAGGTTCAGCGTACGGAATCCCTTCAAAGGAATACACAACATTCCCCTCCGAACTTGACATTAAGTAGCCTCTCACCATCCCATTGTTCGTGGTCAGGATCGGATTGGAATCCCAAGCGGATGCACTTCCTCTTCCATCAGTCTTAATTTCTGGAGGACGATTTCCCAGCTCACACAGAAAACTGAATGCAGAGCACAAAAGATTAACGGTAAATAGTTTCACTCCAAACATTGAAGTAGGATTAGGAAACAATAGTACGACTTCAGAATTGGACCTGATAGCCTTATTTTATTAAGTTATTACTATCGTGTGGGAGCTCTGGAAGCCGCTCATCTCACCATTGTGAACTGTCTCTGGCACTAAATTATGTTGTCGAGACAAATTGAAATTGAAACGGCGGAACTGAGGTAATTAATGATTTTAGACACACCTCGTCAGCCTCTGTTTACATCATCACACATTTGTAACAGCCTAATTGTATACTTATTAATACTATGTCAAGGTCAACCATGTACGGAAGGAGAGAGAGACTCCTCGGCTCGGCAAGAAAGATGAAAGATATCCCGAGAATGATGGGACTTGACCATCAAAGCCTAAAAGGAATTTTAATAATTACCTAATAAAAATTTAAATACATCAGCTGTGTCTATGCATTGGAGCTGTAGAGTGCCTCATTACTTTTCGTTTATTTCCAATTATGAGGTGCCAACAGACACATTTCCCTGTTTACATTGTTAATATATGTAGCCTTAGTTGTTTCAAAATTTAAATCAATATTCAGCTTTTCCGCATCGGTATAGCAGTACTGTCTGTATACTATCTTTGGGAGGATGTGCATTTGGAATTTGGAATGAGTGAAGCGTGAAGATTTTATTTGCAGCAGGCGTAACCTTAGTCTTTATCGCTGTGTACGTATCATAGCAATGATAGGTAAGTATGTACGCACATACATGTTCGCAAAATACGCTAGGCTGCAGGAAGATTAAATAAATAAACAGGATCACTGCTTGCAATAGACATTGCGCACTGGTATAGAATACAATATACTGAATACAGAGCTGTATGTATGTACATATGTATATTAGACAAAGGCAGCTATGTGCTAAAAATATGAAATGCAAACGTAACACCCTACCAACCTTTATTTTTACTGGCGTTGACACTGTGTAAGTATTGTTTATAAAGTGCAAGTAACATGGTTTGTGTTTTACTTTTGCATTATTATTTGCATCTTTAATTCAGAATCGTCAAATTAATTTGAAGTCTATGGTCTAGCAAGTCTAGCTTACTTGATTTGATTTAATGCAGATTTTCTTAATTCATTTATCCAGATTACTTCCGCGTAAAATTGCGTACACTATGCTATGGACACATGTCATAAAGTGCCAGTGCCACTCTTCAGTCGTAACGTGCAAGTTATGTATACATTCGTTTTTCTCAGGCATAATAATACCATTTATTTAATAGCGTGAGATATACATTCCCTTTAAACCATGGTTAAAGAAGTAATTTTGCCCAAATTAGTGTTTTTACGGCGTTTTTTTTATTCTATTAGTAAGCGCGTATACATATTATGTCGTGTGACATCTTGAAAGGATTCTTTTCAAACTGTGTTAAAGGATAAATGGTGCAGATGCGTACAGCTAGATTGTAACAGGGCAGAAAATTATGGATGGCTTATCTGAATTCCGATCTCACAATTTGTTAACGTGCAAAAGGCGTTTATTGCGTTTAAAAAGGCAAATAGATTGTATCGCACTTCAACGAAGAAATGCACCTGTAAATAATAAATGCAGTATGTATGTACCTAATTACAACATATCTTACCTATCTACACTGTGCATAATAAATTGGCTTAGTAGCAAGAAGACTTTGCTTCTAAATTCTACCTATTTTTCTCCAAAAGAAATCACACATTCCTTAGCCTGACAGTTTTACCTACTTTATTATACTTTAAAAATGAAATGCTATGACATGACTTAAATCTTATTTATTTGAGTAAAAACCTTATACTAAGCATAGCTATAGTACTGGAAAAGTAGGTAGTTTAGAAACTTTTCTGTCCTTACAACTGAGTTAAAAGTTGGATGAAAAGATTACCATATCTTAAGCATACGGAAACTTTTGCCAGAGGCTAGAAATGTCTTTAGTTCACACAGAAACCTGTAGATGGTAATTTGGTTCTTCCAAAACTAGTTGAAGCCCTGTAGCATGTAGCTGGTAGTAAGCGGATGCAGACGCTGCGCTGCCGCTCAAGCCAAGAAGCTTTTTAAAATCAGGAATCGACGTGCGGTTACTTGATGTACGCTCTTATTTCCACTTAAGTTTGACATGATGCGAACCCTATGGCATTATTTTGATGAATGGGTCTCATTACATTACACACTTCTTGACACATTGTAAATCCTTCGTCTATTATTAAGGGCTGAGTTTTAGCTTAGCTACATGCATCTTGCCATGAGCACCCAAGCCATTTCAATTGCACATGGTTTCTTCTAGTTTGCTGCCAATTCTGAAGGCAAAAAAGAAAAAAAATGCCCTCATATACAAAGGATGAGGATGAGCTTTTTTACGAAAAGTGCAGGGATGCAGATATTCATAAGTCAAGGCCAAGAGGAGCACAAGTCGAACCACTTAAAATATAGTTCATACAGAAAATGGAGGATACTTTACTTTGCCTATTTTAAAAGGTTTCCATCATATATCTGATTAGGGGATAAGTAAAATTAATGTAAAAAGCTTTAAAAAAAATGATTTTAATCGAGAAATACGAGGTCTTTTTAAAACTTCAACTTTAAAATACAGTAACAGACCTAAGCAGCTTTTACGGGGCTTTACTTTTCCAAGAATTTTGCTGAAAAGACGACGTTTTAATATTTCTGCAAACAATTTGATAGTCTGTTTACTGTTTATTCTATTATACAAATGTATTTTGTTCCGTCAATGGATTTATTAACCAATGCCAGTGCAATGGTGCCGGTCTGTATTTAGATGCAGTGGGGCCTAGCAATTGGACTTTGATGATTGATGCAATATTAAAGAATGTACTCAGTTTGTAGTGATAGTTGGTTCTCAGCTACGACAAAGTAGTTACTCAAAAATAAACTAGCATTTAGGTGACCATTTTGCTTTATTTCATTCTTCGTTTAAAAAACAGTTTTCACCACCCATTGTAGATTATGTTACAGCGGTAATATAGATGGTAGACAATTCAACAAAGCTTTATTTCTGGATTCACGATAGTAGTAATGGATAACTAAATTACAAGTGATACACAAGTATTTCCTGCAATAAATATTTTTCGTGTTAGAGAGTGTAAAATTTATTAGCCATAAATCTGCTTATAATTTGCTCAAAGCGACTACCTAATGCAATTTTATCCAATCAAGAGTACCAGAGTACTCATGGTTAATACGGTGCGCCAGATAATATCTTTATTACGTGGGCAGTCTAAAAAGTGAAAGAGTAAACACATGTTATTCGCAGAACGCGAAGCACTGCAATTTGTTTCAAGCAGTGTTTGTGGGCAGTTGAAAGTTAAACTCAAACTTAAATCCATTTACGTTTTAATTTGTTTTACTTGTGATTAAAGCCACAAGGCTTGCTATTCCCGAAGGTTTTAAAATGTAAATAACTGTAGAAATCGTCCTCCGACCATAAAGAACAAACAATCTGTAATTTGTTTTACACATGGAACTTGGAGGTATGTATAGTTTCTGAGGCTTTCATTCCTTTAGCATGAAGGTTGTAAGACTGTACTTTGGAAAGATTATAATTGCACATATTGTTGTGGATTATTGAATCATCTGCACTGGATATTTTTAAACGAACATTTACAGCATGTTGAATTTATTATTTTTTCATTGCATCATAAAAATAATAAAGTTATTTCATTCGTAATTTCTCGATAAACGGCGGAGAAATGCTTTTGAGATATATTTAGCACACTCGGTCACATCAATAGATTACATTTAATGTAACTGTAGAAGAATTGCCATGCCGTACAATTTTTAAGACCTAATTCGTATGCTATCATTAAATATTGAATTTTGTGTGCAAGCTGTTCTTTACTTCTTTACTACTTGTTAGACTCAAGCTCAGTTGCTACACTGTATAAAAAAGTGCTAAGAAAAAATGCCTTAGATACTGGCTGATACCACTTTGCGTGTTTTTAGTAATCACAGTTACTGTAAAATTCGATGCCTTAGATTCATAGAGCTACCAGCGAATGCTTGAAAATGTGAATCATTTAGACCAAAGTTTGGTATTTCTATAGGCAGGCACGATTCGATGCTTGATTCTGTTAAACTGATAGTCTATTTATATCTATCCGCCAATTCAATTCAGCCTCATATGTACATTTCATTCAAGTTTAGATCAAGAGCTCAGTTTGAGGAAAAAATAATTTCCGGGTTGAAATCGAACATGTTGTGGAGATTTAGATAAAATTGAGCTGTTGAAGAAAAAATGTAGGGGAAAAATAGTTCTTTAAAGTTATTTTACTGCATTTTTCAAAACCTCCCATCCCAGCGACAGTATATAGCATAGCTGTAAGTCCAACGCATAATCCCGCAGAATCACAGAATGCGAGACCAACATCCCTCTCGTTACGTTGAGCAATCTATCAGTGACGTCACAGAAGCAAGCAAGTTTATTGAGGAAAAATAGGGAAGCAGAACTTGTTTTCCTTACAACCAAAGGGGAAAATGAAGCAATATAGAATCTAATCGAAAAGAATGTACGTCGAAATGACAATCTATGAAAAATTCAACTCTAGAAGCCTCTTTTTTTACAACACACGTTCCTAAAGCTATAATGAACACATTTGTTTATGCACCGAAAGGACTGACTGGCTGACTTATTCGTAGCACGTGTGTGAAGTCATTGTTGTGAGCTGCATTAGAGGTTTGCATGGATTTACTTTGTGAAATTACGTCACGGGTAGGAATGTATTTCTAACGTGCAAATGAATGGCTACATAAAGGTTGCATCACTGTTATTGGCATTGGACTGTGCATACACCTACATTTTTACCGAGGCCCTGCATTATGCATAGCCCGCATTAAATATGCCGTAAATTTGGGGAAGTAAATTCCCATCAAGACGTATCAGCATCAATAATCAGCCGTCTCCTCTTGAGTTGTATGTACCATTCTATTAATAAGTTAATAGTGACTGTAAGCTTTAATGGACTCTTGAAAGTTTGAACGTGGTTTTTTCCTTGCAAAATCTCCATGGAATGAAATTCCACTGTAGCCACGATACAGCCGAATGTATAGCAGACATGTACAAACAAGGATAAGATGCTGTGAAAATTAGGATTCGGAGGAGCAATAAAGTGGATCCGGTACAAGTTGTGTCAGTCCGGGAAATTTCATTAGTCTGCGCCTCTGCTTCTCGACTTGACTCGGCTTCCACTGGAGTCCGGGATGGACGGGAGAGAAAGAAATCCAAATGGAATTCATGTTATGAGGAAATAAATAGAGGAGACGAGACTCACTGACTCGGGATCGTCAGGAACTACGGTTATTTTGGCGGAGGCTCATGAAAAGACAGGTAATTATGTAGACTAAACATGAGGAACGAGGAACACTGTTGGTTCGCAGGATGAGAGTTTGGGAAGGAGACCGACTTTGACTGTAATAGATGTGGTTGGGGATGTGCATACTTGACTGAGAGTTTCTCATGAAAGGTTAGAAAGACAATGCGAGGATTTGGGAGAGAGAGAGTGAGACAGAGGGTCCTGGTGTGTGTCGGGTCGTTATAGAGACTAGGCAGGTAGTGTGCATGTGGTAGGTGGTTTAAGAGCGGTAGGAGGCAGAGTGCTACGCTGGGATCCGTTCTGCTGGGACCACTGTGACTGTATAAAATGAACGTTAAAGTAAGTGTGACTGAGACAAGGCGGAGGCGACGAGGGTAATCAATTCAATCTATCAGCCTGACGTTTTCCACTCTCTCCACTCCTCATTTCCGACTTTAATTTCTAATCGAGTTTGCCTCAAAATTGCATCCGTTATTTCGCCCCTTTTCTTCAGTTCTCCACCAGCTTGTTCGGGAGTTTCTCCTTGGAGCTCAGGCTGCAGGCAGGAGTCGACAGAGATGCGGCCATCCTCGTCCAATTCCTACACCGTTTCGATTCCTCCTCACAATCCATTCATTCGCTTTCATTCAACTTTCAATTCATTATTTTACACTCTCTTTCACTCTACTACCTTACTACAATTACAATTACGACATTCGATTTCCCTACTCCATCTATGTGCTGTCTCTATGTACGTCAGGACTGGCTTCTCCTTCTTTCCCTTTCTCCCTCGCCCAGCTCTCCGCCGACATCCACTGTCTGTCTGTCAGTGTGTGTACTTAACTGCTGTGGAGTAAGTGAGGCATGAATGAGGCATTTCAAATCAAAGACAAGTATTAAGTATTAAGGAAAAACCTTATTGCGAAATTCCGTCTTCCCGACGTCTTCCAATACCTTCAATAGTTCCACGGGGATCGACACTGAACCTCCTATTACAACCTAGGTACCTCTCACCTCTTTTCCTTTCATAGAACATTAAACCAGCCAGCAGTACGTATTGGACCCAAGTTTTGTGGACACGGCGAGAAACTTTAAATTCCTTGAAGCTCAAAATACGAAAAATAGAGGGGAAAAATACTGAAAATAACTCTCTACTTTGCCCGATCGCAGTAACTGTGGAGTGGAGGAGAGAGACAGAGAGGGAGAGAGAAGAAAAAAACGTATATTGAATTTTTTTCCAAAGTGATGTCTCTTAATTCGATTCCCTGTCCTACCTTGAGATATATAGTGTACTTGTAAAGTTCTCAAGATGGGTTTCAGGTCAGTGTGCTACTGATATCGTTTCCACTCTATTCATGTCCTCAAGCAAAGTTGTAACGTGTGTCTACTGACGTGGGTAAAGTATCTGCCCTACTCCTCGACTCCGCTTCTCTCCGACATTGACATTTGTTACAGATTATCCATGGAAGCGATCTTTATGCACTTGACATTTATCAGTAGTGGAGTGTACGCTGAGCAGTACCCGTTGTGTATTGTACACACATTCCCGTATAGTCCTTCGTTATAGTGTCTCCCAACTTCCCCATTTCGGATTTCCATTTCTCGTTTGGACGAGGGCAGAGAGAGAGACAGAGTGAGAGAGAGAATTTCAAAATCTTCCGTGGAAGCGTCCGTATAATTTACTGCTTCCGATTTTCCAGCTATCTACTTTCCATCGGTTATAGCTAAAAATTTAAAAGATGATAAAGGATGGAGATTTGATTCTATTTTAATACGATTTTCTCTTACTGTGGTACACGGACGTCAAGTCCATAGTAAAAATTGATCGACTTTTCTCTGCCAGCTCTTTGTACAACTCATTTATTGGTCAGAGCCACCAGTTTTCCTCTATGACTTCCTTCCTCCTTTAATATAGCCAGGACCCGCGCTCTTCCCGGCTGCACTGGCAAAACATTAAATAATAACACGCAGTTCAATTTAATATTCTGGAGGCGATCCCAGAAATAGTGTGTAGAATAAATTCATAAGATTATTCTATCAGGGAGACGCACACAAACGGAGTTACTAAACTACTACTTTTACTTAGTACATTTATTATTTGGTACAGACGTGCATGGCGTTGGTGGACTAGCTTGGGAGAGTCAAGTATCCTTGCACTCTATCAGTATAGGGAAAGAATCCGTGTAAGTACCTTCTTGACTTTCTTTACATCTCCGAACCATGACTCGTGTTGATATTTGTATGGGCGGAAATGGATACAAGGAGGTAGGAGGGGTGGGTGTACAATGATTGGGTCAAGATTATACATAAAACTATTTGATTTTGGTGAGGATGCGGTCTGCGGTGCGGCTTGAGATGACTCAAGGAAAGGGGAGAAGATGATATTATGAGGAAGTATAATATGAATGAATAGAAAGTGTACAGTGCAGTGGGAGGGTATATGAAGGTATGGATTTTGTACAGATTTCAGATTTTTGGTGGAAAACCTCGTGATTTCCTCTTCAATGAACACGTCCTGTCAGTTATCTGAGTTAAAGACTTGAGGCTTTTCCATTTAAACGAACGGCTCGTTATGTTCCCCGGTCTCTCTCTCTCTCTCAACTCTTCCTCTCGCTCACATTTTAGCATCGTTCCGTTCTCATCCTTTTCGTCCTCCGCCCGTCCTCGTCTTCTTCTTTTCATTCTTCTTGAGTTGGAGTCACCTAAATTTTCAATGCCATAAATTTCCTTGAATTTACACTACACTACACTACTGCACTCACTGATCCATCCAATTTAATCTACTCCTAGACGATACGATGGCCTACGATACGTTCCGATACGATACGTTACTCACCCAGTCTACCATATATACTCCCAACCCGCGTTTCTTTTGTCCTTCGTTTACTAAATAAAACTACCTATCTAATTTCGTTATATCGAGCTGTATAATATGGACCCTGCACGGAGCATCGCCGGGCGGCGGAGTACAAAAGGAAACGCCAGACTAAAACTTTGAATTATTTCTTTCGCAACGTTCATCTGTAAAGTTCTGATAACTTATGGGAGACTCAAATAGGCAGAGGATATTCCTCTCGTATATATGAGCGCCAATATGAGCTGCGGAACTATGAAGCTGAGAATAGTTTTTGGGAGGTAGACTCTGGATTCTCTCACTTTATCCCCTTTTGGTGGGAACGGGAGAGGTCCATGGAAAGCAGAAGTGTCGGTGAAAGTAAGAAGAAGAAGAAGAAGAAGAAGAGGAAGAAGATGAAGGCTCAACAGGATTGGCCCAGCTGCAGAATGACAAAGGCAACTGGCAATTTACTTTCCTTTACCCCAATAATTTTAATGTTATGCTATTTTGCAGTTGCTAGAATTATACAGACAGAGGTCGGCTGGGGTTTATTCCATCATCCCGTAATTCACAGGGATTAGTGCACATGCCATCCGCAGTATGTAGTGTTTCACTCAAGCGTCGATTGTTATTCATTAAGGGAGGCTACATAAAATAAATTGATTGGTTTATCTTAGTTTAGCAGTGCGAGTGAGTTGAATCAGGTGCAGTGCAATGAATGGCAATGGATAAAAATCCAGTGAAACTCTCCATGTATGGCTTTTGTATGGATTGACTAAGCGTGTGCATGAGTAGTGGAAGATGAGTTTGGAATTCAAAACAAAAACAAGGGTATGAGTACGAGTGGCTTTGATGTGATTTGATATTTATAGGAAGAAGCTCAGAGAGTGCCATTGACATAACTGGGAGCCGAAAGTCAAAGGAATGGAATGGTTGGATTACTCTTCACCATGGCTGGAGATGTTTCGAGCTCTGCGTTTCTGGGACGAGGGAAGGCTGGGCTGGTTCTTCCTACGGATGACAGATGAGGCAAAGTCAAAGTGAAGCTCGCACGGCGGCTGAGACTTCTACATTCCTACTGCTGCTCCTGTTGTTTTCGCAGATTTTTCGAGGAGAGAATATAGTGCATGAGTGCAATAGTAATTTGATTGGTTGAGTGGATTCACTTGATTTCCGAAAAAATTAGTAAACTAGAATAAGTTTGACGGAGCAAGAATTTGATGATGGGTTCATCCGGCCACACCGGCGCTCCCGCAATCTCCACATATGCTTCCACTACAACTTCTACTTCCAGTCTCAGCTTCAAAACCACCACCACTGCCAATACCACCGACGCTACCACGACCCACGCTCCCAAGTCCTACGATACTAACGAGCAGCTTGAGTTGAAGTAATCAATCAATGGAATTGATGTAGTAGGGATTAGCCCAATGTCTATACGCTTCATGCCGACTCCCATCTTCGTCTTTCTCCCACATAATCCACATATCCCTCGCATACGTCTCTGCCGAGCCTCGCTACATCCTTGATTTTATTTTTTTCTCCAATGTATTCACTTGTTAAGTGTCCACCCTCTTTCCTCCTATACCAGCGCCAGCAACCCGCACAGACATGTATCTATAAGGAACACCTGCATGTGGGCTGTTTTCAGCTGTCTATATGACACTAGCCGACAGTAAAACTTCACATATTTCATTTCTCCATTGAAATTGTTTCCTCGAGAAAAAAACGGAGAAAGCCTTGTTTGTTCCTGTTATGCTTTTTGCAAGTTGTATGAGCTACCGCTCCGAAGACGGGCACATAATAAATGTGTATTATGTAGCTGCATTATAAACTGCCTGGTCCGGGCATGAACTTATTATTGTTGCTGGGGCTATGGCTATAGAGCCTCTCGACTGATACAATGCCGCGGCTCTGCACCATTCCGTTGCATTCTCTCCCGTTCACGGTGCTAGGCAGGAGACAAGGGAGCAGACGGGTTGGAGCGAGGTAAATGAAACTGATTGTGAGAGTTGAAGAATAAAAGTGTTTTGAAATTGTGTCGGGTTAGAATGGCGTATGTCGTTTCATATCCTAGACTTACTATCTCTTGGCTGGGCAGAGTGTCCATGGGTGTACGTAGGCGCCGTGGCTATGGATGGAAACAAGGCACAGACAGATTGGGAAGAGAGGAGAGCAGAGGACATAAGTAGGGCTTGGCTGGGAAATGTTCGCTGCAGATCCTCCAAGTCCTTTGTAAACTAGACTTGTTTACTTCACTCTCCTACCATTTCCTCGTCCAACGATTTCACAGCCGAGTTTTATGAAAGAGCAAGAGCCAATAGCCAACGCAGTGTGTACGGCAGGGAGTGAGTGTAGAGCGGAGTTTATAGACGCGAGGGCTACCTAGGTCGACCGAGTTGGATAATGTGGACGCGGACGTGGCGGAGATGGAAATGAGAAAGCGGGAAAAAGGATTGATCGTACTGCTTGGATCGTAATGATTTTAGTTGCCTACTCTTCATCCATCACTATCACTACATTCTCTATAATCGATTCCACTCTGACTAGTTAGTCTGGTGTACGCCAGCTAACACATAACATCCTGCATCCCGCATCCACTCTCCCTTGTATAATATCCCAAGGACCTACAGTGGTCGATGTGTCTACTTTCCCCATTAGAATATCCATTTGTAGGACGAAGAAGGTGGGTTTCTCTCTATTTGTGTACGTGTAATGCTCAGCACACACGCACACATGGTCTCCATCACATTACGTTAGATTCACTTTACTGCCAACTGCATGCATTGTAACATTTGTTAGTTGAGAGCACAATACCGGACTATTGCCACTCTCATTCTGACGACTCACTACTAACTACCCACCACTTGTCCAAGTCCAAACGCACTCGGCGAAGAAGAGTGCGTAGAGAGCCAGATGAGTCCCATTTTCCGTCACAGCAAAAACAACAACAACAACAACACGAGCAGCAGTGACAGCAGTAACCATCACCGTGCAGTGCACTTAATCGCAAGCACACGCTCATAGTCATCCACTCTGATTGCAAAGAGAATGCAATGCAACACATTGAGAAGGCGACGGACAGCGACGGGGAAAACAACACGTTCACACTCGTCTCGAGATTTGAGCATTTTCTTCGCAACTTCCCGCTCATTGTTGACACGATGTGCGGAGGGCAGAGTCTAATAAGAGGACTAGAGTTAGCAGTTAGCTCACACATTCCTTTCATTTTCATGTCCCCACTGTTGCTGCTGTTTTTGTGGTTGTTCCCAGTTATTGTTGTTACTTGGGAATGTGTGGACCGTTTGACATTTCATAATAATCTGATTTGATTGCTCCCTTCCTTTTTGGCCCCTCAACAGGCCCGCCCTGCTGGGGACATAACCGTGATCATAACAATACAAAATTTCCAAAAATAATAAGACGTTCACTCAAATTGATGAAATTATCTCCGTGTGCAATGCAACGGAGAGTACAGGAGAAAGTGAAGGGAGGGACGGACTGGGTGTGAGACAAATACTCCACATCCAGAATCGATGAGAGAGAAAGGAGAATGGTGGGAGATGAAGTCGAAGACCAGGACGAAGGGCGAGAAGTAAGTTGTTTCACCAAAAATACCTCCACAGTAGTGTCACACACTCTATATATGGGTGTATCTCTCGAGTAATATCCCCTGTGGGCCCGCTAAGCTTCCTTCCCATCACCCACACTAGCCAGTAGCTAAGAAACAGCAACAGCAATCTCAATGACAGTGACATTCACCGTACATATAACCTTCTCCAATGGGAAGTTATACCCGCCAAGAAATCATCAGTTGGAAAGCTCTCTTTTATATTTGATGCTATTGAACCCTTTTCATACTTTCTCGCCGAGATCCGACCAGAAATTGCAGGGTTATCAAGCTTATTCAGCGTCTGAATAACAAATGATTTAGAATCTTACAGAACTTATCCTCAGAAGGAAGAGGTTGACGGCGACAATACCTTAGAAAAACAAGCAACGATGAATGCATAGCCTTTTTTTCAAAGATATTTACTCGACTCCTGTATTCAAACTACAATGGGTATTAACAAACCCAAAAGGATGCACAGCATACGTACATACCAGACACGTGTCTCCCGTGTGAACATCGGATTTGCATTGAAAGGAGGTAGAAGATGCTAATAACACGCAGGCTTGTAACACCGAAACTTCAGGAATGCTAAATTTCTATTTCTTATTTAATTACTCACGCTCAAGTATTCAGACAAAAATGATAGAATGAAGTTTACAGAGGGAAGGGATTGAAATTGATATTTAAGTACGCGTGAATATTTGGCTGGAAGTCAATTGGATGAAGTTGCTTCAAAGGAGAGGAAAGCAAAGTGAAGGAAAACAATAAAAAATTTAATTGAATTTATTCCAATGTACTTTCCTACGCACAGTCAAAATCAGTAGCTTCTCCCTCCGTCTGAAACCAGCTTAGCATTTCCTTTTGAAAAATCCTATCGCTTTTACAGACTCATTTAATTAAATGCTTATTCATTGCATATGTAGTTCTTACACTTACACGCTTCCAATGTGCTTCCGTCGTGAGCTTGAGTCTGATCGTAAGTTAATGTGGAAGGGTGGAGGGATGTTCATGGGAAGATAGTAAGGTAAGCTAAGCCGTATCTGCGGAGACCCAGAGCAGAGCAGAGGTGAGCCATGTGTGTGCGGATGACGTTGGAATTACATTACATTACATTTGAGTGCGTTGAATTGCGTGGGGCTGCTCTGGCTCTTGTTGGAATCGACGGGCTGTTGTGAGACGGGAAAAGGTGGAGAGAAGAAGAAGCGAGAGCAAGAGAAAGGAGGAGAAAGGAATCTTTTTTTAGTTCTCTCCATGTTCTCTCTTCCTCCGAACCAATTCATATCTCCTCACCGACAAGAGTTCCTTGCATACACACAAAGCTACTTAGTAAGTCTTGCTACCTATTACTCTGACTAGTAACTCCAAGACTCGGAAGACGAAAGACCAGGAAGACGAAGTAGCGGCGTCTGTACGCTTAGTAAGGTAAGTTAAGGTAAGGTGGATATAAAAAGAATACCATTGTGGTTTCAGCAAAATGTAATTTGATTGTAAGAGGGATTTTGCCTCGTGGCAGATTATATCTTCTTGAAAGCGTTAGAAGACGTTCTCACTCTTCCGTAAGTGATAACAAACAGGGAATGCAGCTTAGGCAATCCTAAGGAACCTTGATCCCTTCAGCTTTGGACTTCATCTCCTTTCCTATATTTTCCCTTTCGCTCCAGTCCCAATCCATGCCCTTCCCTTCCTCGCCAATCCCATTGCACCTACGTTTAGCTCCTCATATGCTCCACAACATTAGGCACACACCCAAACAAACAACCCGACACATAGGCAAATAGACAGATACAGAGACAGACAGGTGCGTATACTTAGCTCACGTCCTTTGCCTTCCAGCACAAATTTCCTCTCTCTCTCTCTCTCTCTCTATCTTCCCAATTCCGCAATGACTGCTACTTTCACCGAACGAGTAAAGACCGCACAAGGAAGCTTTGTTTTTATTCTCTACAATCTACATGTATACTTACCGCTTTCATATTACTTATGCCCCGGCTGCTCTTCATACAATTTCCTCATCAAACCAGAATTTATCTTATGCTTGTCTAATCTTTTATTTCAATTTACACTCTACACTAATATCAACTAAACATGCTCAAGCCTACGAACCTATAGTGAAAGTTTATGGAATAGGTGAACACTATTTTCCTCCGTGGAGCCCAGTAAATCATATTTGATTAAGTAACGTTACCTTTTCGTCCCGTTAAGCTATGTTTCTTTGGAAATCAATCAGGGGACTGGGGAACTTTAAATTAAGTATTACTACATCCGTTGGTATTGAAAACTACAATATGCGGGTCGAATCCCTCAAAAACAACTTATTTAGCAGTTGCACACTAATTGGCCTGTAGTCTTGACGAAGCCTTTTTTCTTTTGTTTTTTGAAACGACGACCGAAACTGCTATTAAAGCTATAATAATACTAAGAGTAGAATTTGTCCATTCATTTCAGAATTAGCAATGCGTAATGGGAAAATATTAGTAATTATTTATTGATGGGTAAGAAGGGGATCAGTAAGGAAGGGATTAAGCATGTTCAGCAAAAACGAATGAATCGAATTTTTCTTTAATACTCAAGAAGGGTGTGTTTTTTGCAGTTTCCGAGCGCAGTACAAAGTATACATATATTGATAGGATAAAAAATACGTAACATATCTTTGAGTTGGGAAAGAAAAATACTAGCAGTTTAGGCTGGGACGTATGTATGTACTGCGGGTATTACGAGTGAGGAAATGTACCGTATTGTTTATGGTACAAGTTTATACGAGTGTAGAAGCATAAAATCTGAGCTATAGAATAGAATACCGATACTACCGAAGGGGTTGACGGTACAGAGGGAGTATAAAGCGTAGAAGGTGGGCGTTGGTATGTATGATGGATGTAATTATATGAGTTAATCCACGGTCTTAGCATCCGACCAGCAGACTGAAAAAGTCGTCGTTAAGCTTAACTTCCAAGAAAAGCCAAGCTCGGTTAATCCTGGACTGAAAGCTGCTTCTTAATACGGCCATGTCATTCTCAAGCTTCACAAGTCCTAACCTGATCTTTCAGTTCCTTTGTTTTTCAACTGATAAGAGGAGCAGCTGCTGATCTCAAGTAGCGTCGTGCCCATACATTCAGGTATCTGTAGGCGCATATGTTCTAAGCTTTCCTTTGAGACCGCAATCAACTATGTTTATTTGTATGTATGTAAGTACAGCACGAAGAAATGTAGAGTTGGGCATGGCTGTCCATAAAATGCTGATATTATAATGTAACTGTAGTAGATGCGATTTCAAAGTTGATTACAACTTTACAAATACATAAAAGTAAATAAAATTTAGTTTGACTTTTTTGATCCCTTATTTGGAAACGGCTGTGCAAAACTATTGTGAACTTTGATGTACTCGTCTCCAATTGCTAATCAACAAAAATCCATACATTACCTCTGTTAACCATTACATCTATAATGGAATCTACAACATCCACCTACATATGCATATCACAGTAACTTGTAAGTGAAGGGATTTTAATCCATTGCTTGCTTACACAACTGTCACGTCAGTATTGCAGTACTTTTAATGCTTGGTATTTTTTTCTAACAAAGAATGTAAATAAAAGAATTGGAGTGAATGATGACGCGAGCAAGACTGGAGCGTGAAAGGAGTTGTTATGGGAAATTGGACTGGGACTCAGATTCTGTGTGATTCTTGGCAAGTGTCAAAGTACCTATATGGGATAGGAAAAAGAAGGAAAAAGTAAGGCGTCTTTGGTTCTTCAGAGAAAGATGGAATTTGTTTGATTCGTCTTAATTAGGTTAGCTAGGCTCAAGTTACGCAAAGATAGAGGATGAGAGGACGAGAGAGAGAGTCTGGTAGTGCTCCCAACGTTCTCTGAGCGCGGGTCGCATTTCATGGAGGTCAGGTATAGTAAACTTAATTTTACACATAGCGTCTGTGGAAACTCGTAGCGGAGATAATTGCAACAGCTCTTCACCGATCACTCTCCCTCGCCCATATACATGGGTATCTGTATTATCCATATAAAAAAGTCAATATAGACAGACTACGATAGACTCTTGCTTATTGCTCAGAGAGTGAACATTTTACGGCAATAGTGTATTTCCTCACCCCTCGTATTTTACATTCATTCATGTGTGTAGACGGCCTCACCGTCCTATAGTCTTTCTCCAACTGCCGTCTGCCTCTCCCGAGTCATGGTTACTCGAATACCCCATGAAATAGATCTTTAAAGGTTTTATAGTCCTTTATATCCAGCCATTTGTTAACTGATGTTATGTTCACAGAAGTCTTAGCAAACTCTGTGATTACTTCATGGAATGAACCGAGCAAATCACATTAGCCGCACTGCAGTAAATAAACGAAGACAATGGCGTAGCTCTGGGGCTGGAATTCGTACGTGTTCAAATGCACAACACCTTTATACAAGGTTTTTATATTATAAGTATTTTGTTTAAAAAATGCATGATGTATAGGCATTACCACTCAGTGCTAATGGTACTGAATGACTGAATTTTGTAGTCTAATTGCAATACATTTTACATGTTTACATATTGTAGAAGTATTAGTAAGATTTTAGTGTTCAAAACAATGACGTAGACACCCACCCATATTAACCAGCCTTATAGTAGTAGCTACCTACTTATGTAAATAAATAATTTAAATTTTATGGATATTTTTTTCAAGGTTCTTCTGAAACGATTTAATACATTTTGTTTGCATGCGAAACCCTCAAACATACGACCCATCAACGCCCTTGAAGAATGTCGACTTTCAATCGCTCTACTTGATGTATCTTTCACTAAATTGCATTACCATTTTTTATCTTCCGTCATTCTAACTATTTTCCCTGTATACTGGAAATTACCTTTTAAATTTCCATCAACATCAATGAATATCTCCGGAATTACAACTCCGGTAACTTAATTTACCAAAAATACACTTTGTAGAATTTTATTTCCCTATTTGCTAATTTTGTCTTTCTACCCCCGTTTCTCACATTATCAGTAATCGATCATCGCCTTGGCTTATTTAAGAATAAGAAACATTCAACCTGCTCTCTACTATCTCGTATTTTTACACTTAAAATGATTCCAAAAATTCTTTTAAAAATCTATCAAACCACATCTTTGCTTTTCTATAATTAAAGGAATTGTGAGTTAACTGGAAAAATGTAACTGTAATTACGTTGAGCACAGTTTTCGAAGTCAATTGGATTCTTATCCCAAAGCGATCAGAGTAAAGAGGCGTACACACGTATATATCTGGGAAATTGATTTTGAAGTGTGGGGACTAACGATAAACGACAAATAGATTTTATAAATCAAGTGTGCGCCTAGTACTGATGATGGCCAGGCTGGCTAAATAATAAAAGGACAAACCGTCGAAACATTCTGCTGTACATATTTGATTTTGGAGGGAATTGGGGATTTTAGATGTTGTAATGGTATGATTTTCATAGGGAGTAAAAGTATACATGTGAGTGACACTCTTGTTGAAAACAGCGAGCGAGTTTTGTGGATGTGAGAATGTCAGTGCGGAGTGAGGGAGGCCTGGCTGGATCCGTATTATTTTCGAAACTATCGATGTATCCTTGTAATCCGTATGAGCACATGAATAATGTTTCCTCAGTCATCTATCCTTCTCCCTAGGAAATTTTCCAGTTCACTGATGTCTACAGTTTGACGGAGAGTTTTATTAGACATTCTACCGATTTTTGGTATGGCTGATTTCCATCTTGCACGTTTTGGACTTTCGATCTTTTACAGATCCGCACACTTGTAAGCGGCAACGTTCGCATAAATGCATGTAATATCCCTATATGTATCTACACACATACGACTTGGAATCCAATGGGTGACCAATACTAGTCGAAGCGGAGAATCGAGCAGTCCTCTATAGTAGCAGTAAAAGTAGCAGAAGTGAGCCGATTACATAACAAAGTTGTACATGCAGTCGCTGGTGAATGATCAGAATTGTGTATAGCGAGATGGAAAAGGAGAAACCATACAATACTTAACTCAGGATGCGATGTCGATCTAATACTTTACTTGACCGAAGCCAAAAGAAAAGAGAGTGAAAGTTTGGGAAAAAAGTACTCGTCAATGTTTCCATGCTGAACAAGAAGATCTTTCGATGGCAATGGCAAAATAGGAAAAAAAATCCAAATCCAAATCCAACTTTCTCCTTCTATTTTCTATCGCTTTCACTTAGTCTCAGTTCCCCTTGGAGGCACTATAGACGCAAAGGCAAACTGACTGACTGACCTTTCTTTTCCTATCAACACGAACAAGTCTGACGCGTATTCTTCCGCCTTCGGCAATTTCCCCACGGATTTTTATCCGCTTTCCTCGCTCAGAAATCCGATGAAGAAAAAAAACTAACACTAACTTGAGAGAGATCACTTTTCCATCTGTATACGTACACACATACTAATAGTTGCGAGTAACAGAAATGCCTTTGGTGGTGGTGATACTGATAGTGGTAGTAGTATCGCTCAGCTATCATGATATCTTGAGAATTGTAACGGACTTTCCGTGGAGGAAAGCGAGGGAGAATGTGAGAGAAAGACGAGAGGAAGAGAAAAAAAAAGAATTCATTGTTTTCTCATTTTTATCCTTATCGTTGTTATCCAATCGAACATCCATTCCTCCAGCCACGATTTGAATGTCAATCAAGGGAGATGAAATTGAACTTCATTTATCACGCGCCTGATTTCCTCCCGATAAACCTATTTATATACTCTTTAATATCCATTCAACTCCCAGGGTTTCCCACGTGGTCCCATTGTCTGCGTCTCTCTTGCCCACATCATTTCCTCTCCTAGAGACAACCGAAGTTGGCGAATCAGGTCGGGGAGCTTCTCCGTCGGCAGCAGACAGATCCAGCGAGTGCGGAGGAGTGAGTGGAAGCAGCCACTTAACTATGTATACACGTAGACACCTTTCCCTGAAAACTTTTTATTATTCTGCCAAAGTCTCAACTCATCACTCAACGCTACTTGCGTCTCTTTTATTTTCATTAGCCTTAATGTTAAATAACATTGATTGCAAACACACCAAAGAACTTATTCAAGTGTCCATAAAACCGACGACTCTTTCATACTAACAACCATCAGATTCCCATTCACTCCCTGCATAGTCTTATTGGTTTCATTGGAAACTTTCCCTAGAGAACGTCTTGTGATTACAAAAATACCCGGAGGTCAACTCAACTCAAATTCACAAATTTCTCCAATTACACCCTTAGGGCTCCTATACGTTCTCCTCTTCCCCTATCAAAAAAAATTGTCTTTCTACATTCAGGTACTTTCCCTTGAAACTTTGAATCAATACAGATGCGATCACGGGACTGAAGAAGATTCTCCTCATTTTTACTAATATTTATAAAAGTCGGGCCTCGCTGAATATACTTTGTTATTATACTCATTTCATGTGATGGTACACGCCGTGAATTCTTGAGTGAGCTCATGTCGACTGTAAAACCATCGGAACGGAGATCATCTGTTTCGTTCAACAAAAAAATTCAAACTCATACTGCCTACAGCTCGGGCATTAACGCAGCAAGTACTTGTATATGACGCACACAAAATATGGATGGATCTAAATATAGACAGCTAGGTGGATGGATGAAAGTGAATGGATTGAAGTGCGTCGGGCGGTTTGTAATTTTGTACTGCGAAGGGGGGCGACTAAGAGTAAAGATACTATATTATGCAGAACACAGTTTTATTAATAAATAACAAGAAGTTTGCCGAAAGCGGGGCTCGATGCATCCAGAGCAGAGGAAGGAACACATTTCCTTATCATTTCTTCCTTTCAAAATGAATTTCCCCAACAGGAAATTTCTTCACTCATTAAAAAATTCAGTAAATATCTGTATGTAACGCATGTGTATGGGTAGCATGCTCGTTCGTTAAAATATATATGGCTTTAAAAGGGATGTTGTGGGGAGTATAAACGCTCGTCGCAGAATATTATTTTCAGTAAAACGTTCTAACAAAAGTTGTGAAAACATTCTTTTCAAACCAATAAGAAGGTTTTCTGGGCATATTTTTCCAAAAGGATGTGATTTTACTGAAATTTAAATGGGAATGCGGTGTGCTTTGTAAAAGAAGGCAGTGTTGCATTAGCAACAATATGCTAATCGAGTTTTCCCAAATTTGTCCAATATGGATGAAATATTACAGACAATATGAGTCAAATAACCAAAGTAGGTTTGAAAAATCTACCAAAAGCAATTGATACAGACATCTAACCACGGAGACTTACGTATGTCTCAACAGCCAGTTCAGAGTTACACTGTAATTATTTAAGTTGGTAGTTTAAACCCGTGAATACAGATATTCCGGGATCTGATTGAAAGAAATGGTATTGGATGTGAGGACGAAATGCTGTATGAATAGTGTATCTGTAAGCGGGTGAAGGAGACGTATGTTTGGGTGTCCATATCCATGGTAAGTATGGGGCAGAGAGTGCATATAGTGTTGGAGGGAAATGATGGGATGTAGGCTGAGCAGACAATAGAAATGAAGACTAATGTAGATGAGACAGTGACTACGTTGAGAGTGGCTACACTAGTCTACAAGTGCTGTACGTGATGTGGGTTTGGATGGAAACTTTTAGTTTATTTTCATCCGCCTTTGCTATATATAATCATAACCGTCCATTGACTTTCATCCTTTATTCGCAATCACCCTCCTGTACTCCTGTCCTTCGTCTCTGAACTAACATACCCACTTTTTCTTATTCTTCTTGCAGGCGTCTAGACCGGTCTAGTCCAGTCGCACGGAGCTCTTGTGTCCTCTGTATCCATATACTTGTGGTTTGGGTGTCTACGATCGTATCTCTTTATTAATGACAATAACTGGTTATGTCTCATATGTAGGTATGCACGTGTGAGGAAAGACCAAAGAACTGCAAGGGAAGTGACAGGGAGAACTCGTCTGCACAGCTTTATTTTTATTTGCTCGCTTATCTATCTCTTTATAGTATGTATACAGACGTTGTAACATGCAGACACCCGAGGAAAAACACGAAAAAATGTATTGACAATACTTTCTTTCTCATTCCCCATGGCTAAGTCTAACGTCTCTGTCTTCTGTGTCTCTGACATTGCATGGGCAACTTGGTCTGTCTCATTTCTCCTTCCGTCTTCTGGTATGTTGTGTGCACATGGCTCAGCTCCGTTATAGTCAAGGCCAGGAATTAGTCTCTTTAAGTCAAATATATGTATAGCTCATACACGCTGTCTCATGCGTGCGTATATATTTACAATTCCCTTTCACATTCAAAGACCAATTCTCCTTTCACTCTCCGGATCCGGATGTTCAACTTCAACTTGATAATAATGCACTGGACTAGGCTTTCTCTTTACATTGCATTAACATAAGGCGTACATGTTGTCCCATGGTAAATCTATGTAGGTACATGTTTTCTTACACAGAAAAACTCATACTATATTAAAAATTTACTATAAGAACTGACAGGTTTTCCTTTCCTTTCAATAATTTAGATTCTGATGTTAAGGTCTCGTCCACAAACGGCATAGTGTTTCGAGTGCTACTTTGAATCCAAATACACCCTTGTCAAACGTTTTCTTCTTTTCCTACTTCGACTAATTAAGCATTTTGTATGTATTTACAGATATAAGTGGTCCCAACGTTGTTTGCTTTTGTTTGTAAGTTGGTGTGAAAGCATGATAAACGGAAGGATTTTGCGATAAGATGAAAGTAAGATGTGCGTGAGAAATTATAATTCC
Source organism: Dicyrtoma fusca (assembly GCA_034695205.1). NCBI lineage: Eukaryota > Metazoa > Arthropoda > Collembola > Symphypleona > Dicyrtomidae > Dicyrtoma > Dicyrtoma fusca. The sequence continues at coordinate 4,723 of JAQFZC010001768.1, read as the reverse complement.
ATAGAAAATCTGTACAAGTAGTCCATGGAGGACGTGAGGGAGTTGAAGCGGATTTTTTAAATCTTTTCCTCATGCTATATAGTGTGCGAATGGAGTTCGACCGGAGGATCTAGCGATAGGATGGGTGGTTGATTGATTGAATTTGTCTAGTAAGTACTTTGGAATATTTTGAACAATAGAATTCCTGAATGTACTGTGTTGCATCGCTGTGTATTTTCTGGGTCAGTAAACATAAATGGAGGAATGAGGAGTGAAAGTCGTGGAAGAATGGTGATTGAAAAATAGTAGCCCATCAAGTTTTTCCAAGAAAGACCGTCGACATGAGAAAGTAGGGACGAGGTAAGGTATCTAATATCCTAAGCTTCATAGGTACATAGCATTATGGTGGCAGCAGTGGCTCCAGCTTTAAGTTTGAGTGTGTAAACAAAATACGAACTTTTTATTTGGAATTCTTTGTTGATGTTATGGTGGAAATTGAGCAGAGAAGGGAAAGGATCCACTGATAGTGGGACACTTTTATTGCTGGCAGTGAACCCTATAGGCCCTAAATACATGGAATGAAGTTTAATCTATTGTTTGAGAGAGAACTAGGGGAATCAGACAGACTCAGGGTGATAAGAAAAAGGGTCGAGAAACCTGAATTGTGAATCTATTGTAGCTTTCTACTCCTTTAATCCTGTCTAGCTTCGTAGAACTAGTCACTTCGGTGATATGCTACTACATTCTATTTGATCTGCGCTCATACTGTGTGTACTAGTATCATCCACTTCTTATAACTTTCTCCTTAGCCCTACTCGCATCTCCTTTACCCATCACATGATCACACGCACTTTTACAATTATAGTCCAGTTGTTAAACTTGTTCTCAATCCAAGTACTTTTAGGGACACCCATTCGATTTTTTCTCGGGCTTCTACTCGACTCTCCTACTTCGTCCCTTGATATGGATCAAGGGAGTGAGTACGTCTAAGTCTCTTTTGTTGGCAAGAACAAAGGCAAGAAAAATATAGTAAAGATTTACTAGTGCTTTCAAATCAAGGTGCCGGCATGCATACATGTATGTATGGTGTTTGTACTTTCCCTACTCTCATCCAATGCATTACTAGATGCTGGCACAAATGACTGCCCAGTAGTCCGCTGCCCTCCCTCCTCTATACAGCGTACATTAGATACAACTTTGATTTTCGCCTGCAGCTTAGAGCCTCCGAGGCGTGTCAGCTGTCCACCCGACTTTTAATTTCACTTTACCCTTCAAAGCAGTCACATGTCAGCTACTCTTGTATTCTATTTTGTTCCAATCCAATATCTCCTACTACGATCACAAATAGTTTACGAAAGAATTATGCTTCAAATGAAGAGCCACAAATAGACCTCACCAAAATGGCAAACCGGAGCCTACCGTCTATGTACTTTCCTCCAAGAGCTTTTAAGCGTAGCAAATTTCTGTACATTTATTTTATATCCAATTCGATGCTACCATACGCGGTCGGCAAAGTATATTGTGGATAATCAAGTTACCAATCTCAGTCTTTTGTGTCTCTACCGTAAATCTTGTGTAAGTGCTCGCGAAGATTCAAATCAGAATGATAGGACAGTAATGATAAAAACCAAAATAAGAGTGCATATGGTTGACTCATGCTTAGGAGAATGTAGCATGTGCATACAGGCATTTCCATATATTTTAGAGAATTACAAAAAAAAACCAAGGAACATCTTAGAAAGAAACAAGCAATGATGGTTTTTAGCCTTTTATTAGTCAAGCTAAGTCTAAGTTTAAATTAAGAAAATTTTTGTAATTTTCCCCAGATAACAGCATGAGCATGAGCCACTAACCAAGATACGACATATTAAGAGACCAATCGGATGCTCTGATTTGAGATCCCACTTAACTGTAGATTACAAAGTACAAAGTAATGCGAACATAACGATTTTAAGTTCTCTGGTTGTTACTTGCGGGGTTACTAAGGAGAAAGGCACAACCAGGACGAGACGTGACTTCTTATTTCTTAATCAGGAATGCAAAAGTATCGTATTAGGGATCGACTAAGGCCCTGTTGTTAAGCAAGGGGAGAAAGGCTGGCTCACCACTGAAGAGGCATTTGAGGCATACGTACTTTAGTAGATCTTATTTGACTGGATTCACTTTTCTTTAGCTTAACTAACAAGCCTCCTGATTCTATTGATAAGGCCGGGACTAAGCACAACAGCGTCTCTCACCATCCAATGATTCTTACTTTGGCTCTTGGGTTTAAACTCTTTTCGTCTTTTTGACTGGATACTTGAACCCCAGACTAATCCATTCATATCCAGTTGCAAACATGCATACTGGAATACACCTCGAGAACTACATGCATCACATGCCCACACAAGTAGAACAAGAACAACCAAATAGTTCCGTGTAAAAGAAACCTTTTAACTTGCATAGTGGACTGACAGTAAGACAGATACTCGAACAAAATCGCACTCGCTCCAGGCGAGGCAGTCAGTAGGTTAGACTGTGGCTGTAGCCAGGAAGATCAGGAGTAGTGTGAATAGGAGCAGAAGTCTGAGACACGACATACTATGGGAGTATTTCGTTGTAGGTATTATCATTGGGTGCGTGCATATGGTGTTGGTTTTGCTATGATGTCGGAAGAAAAGAGTGAAGTCAAGTAAGAGCGGTGAAAGTGTGTGGGCATGAGAGAGAGTCTTTTAGTAAGCATTCTAGTTCCTCTTTTACTCTACGTTTACTTACGGTAGGATGCCTTTTGATAAATTTTAAGCTTGTGTGATGCTTCATTTAATTTCGATTATAAGAGCTACCAACCCGAGCCTAACTTTCTTCGTCCTCATCCTCTTTTCTGAAAAAGAGAGATATTTTATACATGTCCATGCATTCTTTACTTTCTCCATCTTTGCTTTCTCTCCCAGCTATCTTCCCTGTCGTCTCAACTCTACCTACTACTACCTATCTAATCGTACAGGCGCGTCTATGCAGAGAACAGAAATATCTATTGGCATCTACTCTATTTTCATTCTCTCGCTCTCTCCTCAACATACTTCTATTATCCCGACCTTTGAGCTTTGACTCTTCCACTACTCACATCTAAACTGAATCAGTGGTGTGGATACATGTTTTTCACCTTCGGCGATTCTATATATGCATGTACGTATTTTCAAGAACGGCACAATCGACTCCAACTCCAAGGCTGACATTGAGGACTTGTGTGTGGCCAACTGATCAAAGATCCTGACTATATACACCTACAATTGAGTGCACTACTTGCTTTCTCCACAGCCGGGTTACTAACTATGCGTGTAGTTCTCATAAGCAGTCCGTGAGTATAGGATACAAAGGAAAGTTGATAAGTTTGGGATAGAAGGAGAGTAGGAGTGTATAAAACCAAGTTGAAAGTAATAATCTTACTAAAGAAGATCGTGGACAATATCCCCATAGAATGGATCAGAGAGTGGAGATACGAATGGAAAATGAGACGAGCAGAACTTGAAACAGTGCGTTCAACACTCAGGGAACGTTTTTGTTAGAAAATTAATAATCTTCTTTGTGCAGTGGTTGCTCGTCTCCATTCTTTATTCTTTTGAAGAAGAATACAGCTCTTTCGAGTACATCTTTGATTGTTAATAAATTCCCCTTCTTTCCCGTTCATCTACCTTCAGCTAATAAATCCTCCATGGATGCATCCTAGTGCCCTATCGCTGGCAAACGGCATTCCAAGAGTAGACAGGAAGGTGTATAGACAAGTGACTAATTACTGCAAGTCAGAACTAGGTGTAGTTCAATGGTTTATTTTCCCACGCAACCAGCCACATCGTTCACAACCATGATAAAATGTAGGCCAAACACAATAATTTTAAAACTTTTCTGTACTTCAGAAAAAACATCGCATACCGCAGTTATGCTTAAAGCCCTGCATGCCCAACCTGGTTTTTGAAATGATACAGTAAGCATTTCTTCAATAGAATAGACCTACAATCGATCTGCAAAATACCGAGGTTCTCCCTATCATTCCGGGAACGGAATCATACAAACTTTTAGAAAATTTATTCACGAACGAAGATGCAACACAAAGGCCTTAAGGGATGTCATGATTATAAAATGTTTGTCTATATTTAAAGAACTATAAAATTTTAGTTTTTACATATTTTGGAGAAAAGTAAAGAGTTTTTGCCTGAAGGAGCTTCGCCCCTTGTTTTCTGGTTTTTTACTGGCCTCTTACAGACAAATGGCCTACAATGGAGTGCAAACCACCATGTTCAAAAGATTTTTGAGAGCTTTCTGTTAAACAACATGACTGCCATTGTGCACTGATACCTCGTTCGCCCTTCGTTTGTTTTTTATTAGGGAAACAAACTCTCAAAAAAAATAATTTAGTAACCTATTGGCGATTACACGCGGCCTACAATAGGCCACGAAACACCTCGTTGAAAAGATATTAAAAGGCTTCCTGTGAAACAACGGCGTTGCCAGACCTGAAATGATGCCTTACTTGCACTACACATTACTTTTTCAAGCAAAAGAATTCAAACAAAACCCATTAATTTGTTAAGACCATGACAATGTACCAGTAATTTTGTAAAAAGGACCACATATACGTTTGCAAGCAGGCGTGCTTGGGTGAGCGGTTAGGACTGCAGACTGGAATGGACATTTCCAGCCTCAGACACCTGGCTTCAATCCTCGGTCATTGCCTGCTAATCGTGTATGGCTCTGTGTTGTACGGTAC
>JAQFZC010001767.1:0-27110 GCA_034695205.1 Dicyrtoma fusca | reverse complement strand
TTTTTTCATCGTCCAGCATTTTTGGGAACATTTTTTCCGGGAACATTTTTTCCGGGAACATTTATTCCTACAATCGTGGATTAGTAGTAACTAGCTAGGTACTCACAGAATCCAACGTTCTACGAGCACACACATATCACAACATGATTAAAACAAGTTTACAAAAAAAATCAAAAGAAAAATCCCATCCCAGCTCTCATATATTCTTCATTCCTTTAAAACATTAAATAATCCACAATCCACGGGACAAGAATGGGACGAACGGACCGACTGCTCTTGTTTCCATTCAACTTATAAAAAAAAAGTCAAAAGTACATCAACATAACTATCAACTATAACTATACATAAATTACACTACATTCAACATTACGAATTACGACTGACGACGCAACAAAAACAAGAATCTCATTTACACACCATTAATCTCCTGTAAAAATGTAAATTAAAAATGTCCTATAAACTATCAACTATTCTACAACAGAATGCTTTAAAGATGAAACCAAAGAAACTAAAAATCTGACCCGATCTGTCTGTCTTACCTTCTGTGACTTGACATGGAACCAGACGATCTCAGGTGGCGGATTCCCATCCACGTCACAGCTCAGTGTGACGTAGTGTGCCATCTCGACCTGGACACTTTTGGGACGATGACGAAAAATGGGACCATCTAGAAAGAAAAAATAGAAAAATTAATTCACATTTCGATTTCAGATTTCAGAATGATGCTAAAATTTAAATTCCGCGTCACAAAATATTTTGCCGCCATCATCATCATCATCATCATCAGTCAGCACATTTAAATTTCGATGGTGTACTTAGTTATGAATACGAATTTTTCTTGTTTAATTATTATTTAGTTAATTTATTTCATTCAAGTTTTAGAATATGAGATTAGGTGTACAAATTAGAATACAAAATATTTAGTATTTAGTACTTTGTACTTTGTAGAAGAAGCTTGTGCTTGTAGTAGGTGCTTTGCATTCAGGCTCGTATTTTTATTATTTCCCAAGAAGCTTTAATGAACGAGTCTAACTAGTAAGTATAGTAAGTAGGTAGTAAGGTAGTGACTCGTAAAAAAAAAGTAAGGTGCGTGTATAGTAAAGACAAGAGCATCGTAATAATTGTAGGAACGAGTTGTTGTAATAAGTGTAAAGCTAATAAATTTAATATAGTACAAATTTTTCTTTATAATTTATTCATCTCTTTCCAGTTTCCAGTTTTTTTGACGGAAAAACCAGAACAAGGTCTTAGAGATTTACATGAAGATGAAATATTACGAGTAATTGGATACTTTATAGTTGAATAATCTTACTAATAATTTTTAATTCGGCATTCGGCAGCCGCTCCCGCTCGTGTTCATAGTATTGTAGAGATACGGACAGGTATACATGGATGGATGGAAGATCACAAAAGACAGACTGACTAGTGAATGACTGTGAAAGCATGGAAAACTTTTGACTTTTTTTTTTATTCCTTTTTGGCTGGTACACTATTAACCTCATGAACTCGTAACTTTTTTTTTGTATGAGAAAACTCAATTACTAACACTAAATTAAGTTACAATCAAAAGAATAATCCGTCTTGTCTTTTCATTTTTCCGCTCATCGTCCTTATAATCCCTCTTTGAGGATCCAGACGGCTTAGACGAAAGAGAAAAAGACCGACGATGAGGCGGATGAGGAAGGATGACGAAGGAGAGAGAGAGAGAGAGAAAGAAGAGTCAGGAAAGGACTTAGGACGTCCGATTACTAGTCCGATTAACTTTTTTGAACTGGATCTCATAGTTAGTTAGACAAAAGGAGTAGGAAGAGGACTGTACGTAAGAAAAATTATTATCTCTCACCGCTTCCCCTTTAGTCTCGAACATGATGAAAGACTAAACCTCAAAAACTATGTGTGGATGCATCAAACAGTTAAGCTGTCTTTCAGGGAGAGAGCAACAAGGTGAGCTACTGTAGAGCTTCGGTAAAAAAGCAAAATGCGCTATCTGCATTTAAAGCAAAATGGAAAAAATGACTAGTTTATGACGGACGAATTTACTGAGGTACATACATACCGTCGGTGAAGAAGCATTTTGACGTAATTCGCAGTTTCAACTTTCAATTTTGTTATTATTATTATTGAATACTCTCCCGTGAGGCATAACGCCTATGGGAGGAAAGTACGTATTTATTTCCAATTGGGTTGATGGTATTAGTTTTTACAATAAATGAGTGATCAATTTTGTTATTATGTTCAGAGAAAGCTTAGATTCCATTTTAATGCTCTCTCACAAATAGCAAAATTTCTATTTACACTTTTTAAAAACAGTAAAATTGACATTTATAACTGTTAAAAGTCGTAAAGCTTCTATTTTCACTTTCAAATAGTTCGTAAAAGTGATATTTAAACTTTTGAAGAAAGAGTAGAACTGATATTTACACTTTTTCAAAATGGTCAAAAATAGTAAATAGTACTTTTTCAAAATGGTCAAAACTAGTAAATAGTACTTTTTCAAAATGGTCAAAACTAGTAAATAGCACTTTTTCAAAATGGTCAAAACTAGTAAATATCACCTTTTCAAAATGGTCTCATCTAGTAAATAGAACTTTTTTAAATCGCAAAACTGCAATTTGCACTTCTTAAAAATATGTCAAAGTGGTATTTGCAGTTATTCAAAATGGTAAAACTGCTATTTGCACCTTTTCAAAATAGTAACGTTCCTGTGTGCACTTTTTGTAAACACAGTGTTAAAAATTGGATTGTTGGGAGCAACGCCAAAGGGACAGATAGTGGGACGCCGGACCTGCGTCACAATGCCACTTCACCGACGATTCGTACCTCAGTTATACTATTTGGATGCCAAATGTGGGAGATGTCACATTTTGCACTCCGAATTATGCATATTAGACTTTGGATTTACGAACTCCCGTCCTTCCCATGTAGATCTGACTGTACAATTGCAAGAGAGATTTACTCACACTTGATGCATCCGAATCCTATAAAAGCCTAAACTTCCTTTAGAATTTTTAAGGAATAATTCTTCCGCTTTCTGAGACTCGGTGTGGGTCCTTCATTCTTGTTCTCGTTCCCTATCATCCCAAATGATCCTCTCCCAAGCCTTTATTATCAGATGAGACATGCTTTTACCTCTTCATTTCAATGTGAACTCGTCTCTCACACTGCCAGCGGAGTCGGAGTCGTAATTCCTAATTCCTAATAATCTCCCGCCACTTAATCCTCCATGAGAAGATGAATTTTCTTCATTACACACTTACACCTTTTTAGCTCATGACATTACAGAGATAGCCAGCCAGCCAGTCAGTCAGTCACTCACTAGTGAGTCAGAGTCGGCAGCCATACTCAGAGCAAAGTCCCGGCACGTCAGGCCACACTTCAGATTAATTATAAACATTAAACCTGACACATTTCATACGTATGCACAATCCAGCTCTACAATACAATATTAAAATGTAGGGACCTTCCAAATATGACGGTGTACTACGTGGTTTAGAAAAAACCGTAAAAGACTGAATTCTATGATAATACAGCTGCAAAAAAAGCACACAAAAAACACGCATTCAAGTTTCAAAAAGCTCAAAACTGGGACGCTTTAGCTTTTCAGAAATGTCAATTATACGAAAATAACTCATTTCAAAAATTCAAATTCAAAAAACATAAAAAGCACACTTTCAAAAAGTGCAAATTCTAAAATGCGCGCTTTCAAAAAGTGCAAATTCTAAAATGCGTACTTTAAAAAAGTGCAAAATCTAAAATGCGTACTTTCAAAAAGTGCAAAATCTAAAACTCAAATTTCAAAAAAGTTCTAAATGTGACACTTTAGCAATTGAAAAAAGTCGAATATACAATAGTAACGTGCATCATAAGGGCAAAAACATAAAATTGCTCAATTGAGTTTTCAACAAAAAGCTCAGCCTTTTGAAACACATTGCAAAACACGGTACATATTTGCCCATTTTCAAAAAGTCAACTTTCTACAGTAACGTACCTAAGACGTCATTCTTGATAGACCCCATACAGAACTACCTGCCTACTAATACTATGTACATATACTGGTATGAACGCCCACCTTTTGCAGCTTTGTAACTTTTACGACTTTTACAGAACTCACTTCATATTTATAATACTTTCGCCGGTTCTATGGTCACACTACACTCATGGAAGGTTGTACATAATTATTCATCCATCTTTCTGTAATCCTACACATAGGTACACACAGCCTGTACAGATACAGAGCCTTGTTTCAGTATATGCACACTTTCAGTAGTTCAGTACAGAAACAGAAACAGAAGCAACAGCAGCAGCAGGAGGATCCACTACCGTTGAGCAGTGTTCATGTGATCATGAAACCCTGGAACCCTTTAGCCTTTCATGTGAATAAAATTCATTTTCTTTTAAAAGAGACTATCAAATAGCGCCCCGTAGAAACCGTAGAAACCGAATATAGGAAGTAACTCCCGACTAAGCGAACGATGAACGACGCAACGACTGGCACTTCCATTTCGTGCCGTGTCATATCTTTCCTCTTCAACTCACCTTTTCTCTCGTCCACAGAGAAAGAGAGAGAGAGACAGAGAGAGAGAGAGAGAGAGAGAGTCTCACTCTGTCTCTGTCTATAAAACCAAAGCGACAGGAAAGCGTGTGCTAATTTAAAATTCATTCCCAACAGAATAAATAGGTAACATCAAAGAAATGACTGAAGAATGAAATCTCACTAATGAAAATCTAAAATAATTGGCTCACAACAGAGAGACTCATTTGAAGCCCACGCGTAGCCCTCATGTACAGGCAGTACAGGGCGTAATATTTTAGTCGAAGCAGCTTCAGGTAGGCAGCAGTGAAGGTGAGTGTAGAAACAAAGGTACATAAATTACATACATTACATGCATTGCACTGCTTGCTCATTTAAATTCCGATTTCCATGGCACATAAGGGCCACAAGAGTCTATCTGTGTATATAGGGAAGAATCTCCTTATAGTACATACTTATATACCATTATATTAGTATACCTATATATATATATATCTACCGACGTATAATTAAGTGTATGGCCCGGTAGCTTGGATGTACTATTTCTATAATAAATAGGCCTCCCACAAAATTTATGCACCTACTCAAAAATTTCGCCTAAATTAAATTTCAACTGCTACTGGTATTTTTAGCTCCTCACTTCATCAATTCGACTCGGAGACTCCGATCTCAGGTAGTATAGGAAGATGCTATAGGTAGGTGCTTTCGCGTGTAGCAACTTGGGTGCAAGCAAAAGACATGTACTATAGAATTATAGACAGCGATAGATACGAAAGAGCCTTGCAAATGTGACGTTGATTGTTTCTAAAAGTGCAATATTGATTTGTAGTGTCTTTTTTGTTATTGACAGTAGTTGGTAGTGATTAAATTACTGCGTGGCTGGCACTTTTCAAAAATATCAAAAATCGTTGCCAGATAGGTACTTTCCTACTTTTGAAAAATGTTGGATTATGTATGTTTTACATTTTTTCGAAATGTAGAGTCAATGCATTTTACTTTTGAAAAGGGTAAAATTATGTTTTGACTTTTTTTGAAAAGGCTAATATTATGTTTTACAGTGTTTTGAAATGCAGTTGCGAAGTTTTGCGTTTTTTGAAAAGGCTAATACTATGTTTTACACTGTTTTGAAATGCAGTTGCGAAGTTTTGCGTTTCTTGAAAAGGCTAATAGTATGTTTTACACTGTTTTGAAAAGCAGTTTCACCATGTTTTTTTGTTAGCTTGTTTTGAAAAGGCTAGTATTACATTCTTAGGGCGATTTTTTCAAACCTTATTCATCATTTTTTGCCTTTTTTCGAAACTGTTTTCCAACTCGCATCGTAGAACGTCATACCTGCAAGGCTCCCTACTCGCTATACTCTATATAACGGTGACCCTTATTGGGGTATGTATGTATGTAAGTGCCTATATAGTGTATATACGAAACGGAAGCACTTATCGGTATCAGCGGAGCTAAAGTACTGAGGGAAAGGGAATACTGTGGATTTTGATGTGCCAGTGCCAACGGACAGATACTACCATATAACCTTCTTCCTATTGCTATATGTATATCCAGTTATACCTTTTTACATGGCAGAATTACTTGCTACTTCCCTCTTGCCCGTGTGCTTCAGAGAGAGAGAGGTACTCTCGGGAAAGATTGCAAAATTCAATGGAGGTAAATGGAGAGGTAGTTGGTAGATTCCTATACGACGTACAGAAACAGAATACACAGACCTACAATCTATCTCGTCAAGATCTTTAGGGATGCGTTCACTGGAACTGGTAGCTACGAAGCATTGATGGATACACACACATACGCAAAGGATGTTATCGTGATCCATTTAGATAGAGATAGGCCATAGATAGATGTGGACAGGAGCGATTCCAGCTATATAGACAGAGTATAGGCAACTGTCTACACTAGCAATACAAAGCTACCGAATGGAGAAATTTACGGTTAAAAGTAAAAACTGCTTGCCAGAATTCAATATTATGTACAGATTACAAGTTTTCAATGAACGCGGTCTTTCTGACAACTATCTTTAAAAAGCACAGATTTTAAAACAGAATTTGCCAAATTCAAAGGTTTTCCATAAACCGTTTTTAAAAAACGCATATTTTCAAAACAAGCATTCAAAATAATGCGGTTGTTTTGAAAATTGGATTTCGAAACCCAAGATTTCAAATTCAAAATAGCATTTGCCATATTTAAGCGATTTTTAAACCCTTACATTTTCAAAATTTTGATTAATTTGAAAATGGTTTTTTAAATCCACTTATTTAAAAAAAGCATTTGCCAATACTTGTAAGTTCTTCTTTATAAAGTTGTTTTTAAAATCTCTCATTTTTGAGCAAAGCACTTTCAAAACCATGTGTTTCTTTAAACAATCTCTGCTTAGATTTTATGGATAGACCAATTTTGTCCATTAACCTTTTTGAAACTGTACTATTTTTTAGGTACGGTTTTACATCTTTTTGAAAGTTTTAATTTCCTGTTTTGACCCTTTTGAAAATTTTAATTTCTAATTTTGACCTCTTTGAAAGTCTTAGTTTCTGATTTTGACTGCTTTTGAAAATGATATTTCTAGTTTTGATCGTTTTGAAAAAGTCAATTTCTAGAAAAAGGCACTTTTCTAAAGAATTCTTCCCATATGGTTTCCTAGTTGGGAATAGGTATGTAAAAGGGATTTTTTTACCTAGGTCGAAAAAATGCCTATAGACTCGCTGCTGGATGCTGGCTGGTGGATGTGACTGAAGAATGCATTGGTTTGGTTTGGCATGGTACCGATGGTGTGAGGGAAGTTGTCATACCTTTCGCACATGTGTACATTTAGTGCTCTCAGGGCTTGTATCGATCTCTTTTGGATATCAGATAGACAGACACTAGCACATTTGCCATTCCCATTAGATTCCATTCCCATTTCCTATGCACTCTCTCTCTCTCTCTCTCTCTGCGTCTGTATCCTTTGGAATTGTGAAATTCTGGACTCTTCTGATTCCAAACTCGAAACTCTCACACAATCCTCAAAATCCTCATATCATTCCAGCACATCTTCCGCATCTTTTTGTTCCTCACTTGAGTCTTGACTCGGTCCGCTCTTCAAACCGTCTACATTCCCCTTTTCACATTGGAATTTCCCAGCCTTCCCAGCCCACCTTTCTACGAGCATCTTCCTTCATGGAGATCGTTCTGGTTTACTTTTAGCTCTTGAACTCTCAACTTGTATGAACTATGTTGGTGAGTAGAAGAGAAGGAGAGAGAGAGAATTATGTAGGAAGTACCATCCTCGCCACAACGAGGAACCTCTTGGAGGTCCTCATCTCATCTCACGATCACGATTTCAGTCTCTAAACTGAAAGATTCAGTCTGAAGCTGAAAGAACAACTAAAACTACCAGCAACCAGCCAAAGAGATTCAACTCTGCCTCTCTCTCTCTCTCTCTCATCTTCTAATCTCACCAAAGTAACATAACAGGCAACCCAGTACAGCCCACCTATCTCAAACTCAAAACTCAACCAGTCAGCGTCAGCAGCAGCCTCTCCAATCCAATGTACCTATCTTCCTTCGGCCCTTTTTTTTTCTCTGTCTTAGTCAAGTCCACTGACACACTGGCATTGGCACTGGCTCTCTTGTCTTCCAGCTTTTTGTCAATGATGGACCAAAAAAAAATGACAAAAATTCGGGAAAGATGAAGAAAAAAAGCCCTCATCCTATAGAACTACAAGGATGGCTATAAGCTACATATATGGAAGGTCCAACTATGTATGGAGGGATAGTGAGGGGTAGACACACTATCGTGGGTGGAGAAGTATTGTGAGGTATTTTCTTGTTAGTAGTCCGTCCAGTCCAGACTTTATTACAAGTGTTTGGGCGTAATTGAAATGATCACTTTAGTAACGATGGCATTTTGACGTCTAACCAACGTTTGTAATCTATTTGCTTGTAAAAAGTGTAACTGCCAATTTTTGCACATTTTTAAAAAAGTGTGTAGTTAGCAGTTTTAATATTTTTGAAAATTGTCAAGTAGCCGTTTTTCTCCTTTAAAATGTGTGTACCTACATTAGGTTTACAATTTGGGAACATGGAGGTAGATACAAGTTTTAGTAGTTTTGAATAGGACAAATACGCGATTCCTACATTTTTTAAAAAGCATAAATTATAGTTTTACTTTGTTTGAATAGTGTAAATATCAGTTTTACTCTCTTTAGAAACGTGTAAATTGCAGTTTCACTCTTTTTGAAAAAGTGCAAATAGTAGTTTCTCTTTTTGAAAACGTGTAAATAGCAGGTTTACTCTTTTTTAAAAAGTGCAAATTGCAGTTTCACTCTTTTTGAAAACGTGCAAATAGCAGGTTTACTCTTTTTGAAAAAGTTTAAATGGTAGTTTCACTCTTTTTTAAAAAGTGCAAATAGCAGTTTTACTCTTTTTGAAAAAGTTCAAATAGCAAGTTTACCTTCTTGAAAAAGTTCAAATAGTAGTTTAACTCTTTTTTAAAAAGTGCAAATAGCAGTTTCACTCTTTTTAAAAAAAGTGCAAAATAGCAGTCTTACATTCTTGAAAAGTTCAAATTGCAGCTTTACCCTTTTAAAAAAGTGTAAATAGCAGTATTATTCTTTTTAAAAAAGGGCAAATAGCAGTTTTATCCTTTTTGAAAACCTGTCAAACTGCCATTTACACTTTTTAAACCGTTGTAAAGAAAGTTGATTGCAGGGGCTTATACATCGTAATGGTATTACATGATCGCTGGACTTTACGTCTCAATCCTTTTCCACGGAAACTGGACCTCTACCTCAGTACACTCAGAGTGCTCCTTCACCCACGATTTGCCCATTTTGCCCATTTGCCCATTCTCCCCTTTGAGGTCTTGAGTAAGATCGTTCTAGTTCTACTAACCCATAGCGCCTCTCACTGTAACTCCAAACTAGGTACATACCAACTGTGCCTCCCACAGAAAAACCAGGAAGGGAAGGGAACTACGAAAGTATGTACAAGTCAAACTAAACGAAACTATCTCAGCCCTACTTCCAGGGCCATTTTCTCTCTCTCTCTCTCTCTCTCTCTCTCTCTCTCTCTCTCTCTCTCGAGTACTTACCATTTCTCTATTAAATTCTGCACTATGTCCATGTTCCTTGTACAGATGATGTGATGTGCAGTCTGTCTACAAGTCTACGTACATGCACACTCTCAATTCCTTTTTGTCCAGGGGAAGATAGCTTTCTCGCTTTCCCTTTTCCCCATCTTTGACTTGACTATCGGCTAGAGCTCCGCTATGGCTAAGGCCCTTTCTGTACTCATAATATATGTAACCTTATACATAATATGAGTAGTGTTGGGGAAAGTAAAAAGTAAAAAAAAAATAGAGAGAGAGAGAGAGAGAGAGAGAGAGAAGGGAAAAGAAAGTTGTAAACCCTTTTCCTCTCCTCATCTCATCGTCATATTGACACAAGTCTAACTGTAACTGTACAAACGTACATTTTACTTCATTAGTTAAAAGGATTGAATCTCTTGGTAAATTGACTTTTTCAAGGCTTTTCTCTCTCTCTCTCTCTCCACTTCCTTTTTCCTCCACTCAACTTAACTCAACTCAACGATTGAAAGAGCGAGAGGGAAAGGACGGTACGAGACGGAACTCAACTAACCGACTCTGCGATACATCAGAAACAGAAACAGAAGAGTAATAAGTGAGAGAGAGAGAGAAAGTGGAGGCATAGTGGAGTGCATCTGTAGCTATATAGTGGCTATATAGCTATAGAACTGATATATAGGAGCCTATACCCCGATCGACAAAATCGACATGGACCTCTTTAGATTTTTTGTTCCCGCCGTGTACATTAGATGTAACACGCATCCGTCACATTCACATCCGAACAGACGGTACACATTACCACCTGCTATAGATACACATTTATTTTATATAGATTTTATAGATATACATAATCATATACCTATATGCTATGCTGCCCTGAATCTGTCTGCTACTGTGCCACTGCCAAACAGTTCATTTCATGGATAGCAGCAGGGACCGCTCAACTATGACGTCGACGGAACAGCAATCTCAGAAATGACCTTTTTCAAGCCTGTAATTATCCTGTTTAACATTTTTCAAAACGAGAAGTCAAATTTTGCGGGCAATACAATAGAAACTGTGTACATAGCAGGCCGGTTTTTCACTTTTTCAAAAAGTTGAAATATTTGTTTTATTCCCTTTTGAAAAAAGCTATTATGCATATTATGTTTCTACACTTTTTCAAAAAGTTAAATATTTGTTTTACTCCCTTTTGAAAAAAGCTATTATGTTCATTATGTTTCTGCACTTTTTCAAAAAGTTAAAATGTTTGTTTTACTCCCTTTTCAAAAAGCTATTATGCAAATCATATTTTTACACTTTTTCAAAAAGTACAATTTTACTGTTTCGACACTTTTTTGAAAAGGCTGCTAATAGAATGCAAGTTTTCCCACTTTTTTCAAATAATATTTTCATATTTTGCTTCTCTTTTGAAAGCTCGTTTTCAAATCTAGGCTGAGCCAACAGGAGGGCTCTTGAACGTTTCAAAAGAGTGCGTCAATGCTAAATGTAATATCTTCAAAATAAAAATAAAAATAGACATAATGCGCTTTGAAAAGTGTTAAATACGATAAGAAGATTTACACATTGCAAAAACAAATATTATCTACGCCGTCATAGTTGGAAGGCTCCAGGATTTTTGCTTGCTGCTATGCATTAAGCTAGTAAGTACATACATACGTACATATGGCACCTACCTACCTATCTAGGTAGGTACAGAACTGTAGAGAATGCAGTGCAAGTAGTTTTTCTCCGTAATGTAAAAATGTATATAACTATAACAACATTCAATTTTCCAGTCATAATTTCTCGTGGAGAGAGTGAGAGAGAGATCCAAGGGAGAAGAGAAAAGAGTTTCAAGTTGAATGAAATTTTATTTTAACGTTCAACATAAAATTCACACGGTGTACAGGAACACACGTACATAGTAGCTTCGAAGCTATACAGAGTCTACTTACTACTATAATACTGCACTCAGCTTTCTCTTGCGAGTAGCTATACCTATACCTATAGCTATAGCTATACTAAGGCACCTACATATATCTACCTATTATACACCCTACACCATACAGACAGATATATAGACCGCCTTGCACTACAGTTACACCGGCACCGAAGAGTGGAAGTTAACGGCAGAGAGAATAATAAAAAGTAAAGGAAAAAAGATTGCCAAATCCATGCATGCAATCCATAAATTTGACTTAGAATTTCAATTCAATCAATTCGAGAAATCCCAAATCCGGTCGAGTCGAGAGAAAGAGAAGAGAAAGAAAAAAAAGTATCAACCAAGTCAAACCAAGCCGAACAAAAAGCCAAGAGCAAAAGCCAAAGTCAAAGCAAGAAGAAAAAAAAAAGAGAAAAAAAAATGAAAAAACTTAAGACTGGGATTTTTTTTATTTAAACTTTGTATCAGAACTCAGAACGATACACCGTGGGACCCTGGCTCCAGGTACTACCTTTCCACTTTCGATACAAGTATCCATATTATTATGAAGTTTGGGAAGGGAAGAAGCTCACTAGTCAGAGTGCCATAACTACTGTAAAACGAGCTGCAGTAGAACTATGAAGTAACTATATTAGTATGGAAATGGAATGTAGGTACGCTCAGTAGAGGGAAAGCAGACATTTAAAAGGTGCAGGTAGTAAAACAAATCCAGTAAATTATCAAATACACACAATTCAGACTGAACTGAACAATCATCAACTCAGCTCGATCCAAGCTTCAGCTGATTTTGCTGGTGGAAAGGAAGGTCAACAAAGGAACGCTGGTGATCGTGATTTCCGTCTTTTTTAAAAAACGAATCTATAAACTATATCTACATGTAGGTAGAGCATTTTTAAAAAGGGTAAAACTCGGTGTTAACGCTTAAAGAAGTTATAAAACGAGACGGTGAGCTTTAATTAAAAAAGAGAGAAATAGCAAAATGAGGTAATAGCATTTCAAAAAGGTGTAAAACTCGATATTACACGTTTTCAAAAAAGCTAAACTCAAAAATGAGCATTCAAAAAGATACAGAACTCTCTATTTACACCTTTCCAAAAAAGGCAAAGTATGATCCTAACGTTTTGAAAACGTCCAAAACATGATACTACACTTTTAAAAAAAATGTAAAGCTCGAAAATGGTCTTTCAAAAAGATACAAAACTCTCTATTTACACCTTTTCAAAAAAGGCAAAATATGATCCTAACATTTTGAAAACGTACAAAACATGATACTACACTTTTCAAAAAAGCCAAAACACGATATCGACCTTTCAAACAGGTGTAAAATACTCGATTTGAACCTTTCTAAAAAAGGCAAAGAATGATTCTAACGTTTTGAAAATGTACCAAACATGATAAT
Organism: Dicyrtoma fusca; assembly: GCA_034695205.1. Lineage (NCBI taxonomy): Eukaryota > Metazoa > Arthropoda > Collembola > Symphypleona > Dicyrtomidae > Dicyrtoma > Dicyrtoma fusca. Next base: position 14,188 of record JAQFZC010001767.1, on the reverse strand, counting down.
ACACTTTTTAAAAAGGACTAAACCTGATTTATAAGAGTTTTTAAATGCCATTAAACCAAATTTTCTACATAGGTATTATAGTTACACACAAAATTTCGACAAAATGAATCATACACCGTCTACACCGTCGTTTCTCCAAATAGGAAGTAATTAATAGGGCGTACCAAAGTAACGTTGAAGGTATACATATATACCTATAGGCCCTTACATTTTCGAAAAAAGGCGAGAAACATAGCCTATTTTGCATGTGAAAGACCACCGAAATAAAAAAAAAGATGACGTATATTTTAATATAAAAAGGTGCGGAGTGGCTTTGTGAACTAAGAGAGAGAGAGAGAGAGGGTCTGGATTTGTGGATGCGTGCAAGTCTTCACCCACTGAGATGTGGCCGTGTCTCGTAAGGCAGCAGGCGGAGAGTCGACGGGAGACGGGGAGCAGCAGGAAGCCATTGTCGCGGCAACTGGAGAATTGTGTAAATACAAGGAGAGAGACAAAGCTAATGATTTATGAAAGGAGTTTCCCATTGTCCCAACACCTTCACATGAACGAATAAATGCCTACAAATAATTTCTTTCCTCCGTCCTTTTTCTAAGACAAATAAACTGTCTCCGTCCCAATAGAGCACCAACAGCAGCACCAGGCCAAAAGAACGGTAATGCTATGTATATTATGTCTATAGCAGTCTTACTAGGCACTATAGCTATAAACCATTTTATTCTCGGGCTTACTATAGAGTCAATATAAAATCCATGTAGAAAATCCTTTTCTTGTAAAACTTTCTTGTCGTATTAAGAAGAACATGCGAATCCAAAGCTTTTATCGCATGATGATAGATACTATCTTCAAAACCAACCCTAGCCGTAGCACTTTCCTACTATGCCACACCACACCACTCCTCCAACTCTCCACACTTTTCAAAAACCAAAAACTAATGTTAGCATATCGTTAAGGGTCTTATTGGTATTGTTAAACAATAATAATTGTCCGTAGATGGGAGATACGTGCAAATAACCAAAGGAAATAAAGAAAGGAAACTTTAAATTCTTATCGTGTGCGGCCCTCTCCATTCGTACTATTGGGATGGCTATCTTATAATAATAAACCCATTCGAGGAATGAACCGTGTGTACACAGTACAGAGTTGTTGGAGCCTCGCAAATATAATGGAATTTTGAATTGAGGTGGAAAAGAGCTTTGAAAAGAAGCAAAAGTTAAAATAATGTTTTGAAAAAGGGTAATATTAGCATTTTCAAAACATTGAAAAAGTCTAAAAATTGTCCTTTTTTTAAAAAGCGAAAATAACACAATTTCAACATTTCCCAAAAGACAACACAACTATAAATCGATCTTTCCCAAAACTGAAAAAATTAACTTACAATTTTCTAAGCAGCGTAGAATAATTAATTAGCCTTTTTAAAAAGTGGTCTTCTGGCTTTTACATTTTTTAAAAAGGTTCAAGACAATAAATGAGCCTTTTTAACCTATCTGAAATTGTATACTCATAAATAGATTTAAGCTTTTAAGTGAAAATAATGATTTTAACGTTTTGAAAAAGGGCAAAACAATAACTACATAAGATTTGCCTTTTTTAAAAAATGCAAAAATGGATTTAAGCTTTTCCAAACAGTGTAAAACAGTAAACTGGCTCTGTTCAAAAGTGGCAAATGCTAAATATAGCATTTTGAAAAGGTGCAAAACAATAAATGAGCCTTTTAAAAATATGTAACAATAGATTTAAGCTCTTTGGACAGGTGTAAAAAGGGTAAATTACACATTTCAAAAAGTATGTCTATGACGTCGACGTATTATTTGAAAGACCCCTATTCAGTAGCAGTCGTAACAAACCATGTACGTCCTTCGTTTGTACTTCCTTGGCACAAAGAGGAGATAATAATAAGTCATTAATACAGCAAGAGTGAAAGCAGAAGCAGACCTAATCTAATATGCATTGCTCCACATTCAGTGGGAACATAATAAATCCTCCGGAACAACTACGACAAGGAACAGCGACAAGGAAAACAACCCAACAACAGCATGGAACCAGTCCACACTATCTGATGTAAGCAAGTGTGGATATACCTATAGTATATAGGGACTGGCTATACCTATAGACGAACGGCACATTATGTATACAGATAAACAGACAGACACCTGCATGCCTCTGAAATGTGGAGTGCGTACACACTGCATTGCATTGTACATCCCACTACTGCACTACTGTACTTTCTCTCTCGTCTCTCCGCCTGTCTCCCTTGGTTTTGAAACAAAAGAAAGCTACAAATAATAACGGGACAGTTAGATAATAGAAAACTTACACATAAATACTGACAAAGTTACAAGAGTTCCAAGTTCTAGTCAACTGGACGCTCCCTCCCTCGCCCCGCTCCACGCCAAACAACTCAAAAACTTCAAAATGACAATAATCATAATTCTCTGGCTCACGAAGACCAAAGTGGAAATAAAAGTGGGAGATGTGAGCATATACAAGCATTAAGTATGCATTGCTATACTCTATATATCTTTGTATAGGTAATGTATTTATGCCCTGGATATAGGTATACCTACCAATATTATTGTGTCGTACCCCAATTCTTTAAATACACAGGCTACCTGTGTATCCCGTGTGTGCTTCAATCTTACATAAACACCTTTTTGTGCTGTATAGGGGCTTCGCTACTATGACGTCATAGAAACGGTTGGCGCTTAAATGGTTTTTTGAAATGCCTAAATATACTCTTTTGCCTCTTTTTCAAAACGTAAAAATCTATAATGGTACTTTTCCAAATGACTAATTTACTCTTTTACACCTTTAAAGAGGCTTAAAATCACTATTTGACCTTTCAAAAAACGCGTCATTATTGTTTTGCAGCTTTTCATGTAGCTAAAAATCACTATTTGATCTTTTGAAAAACGTGTAATTATTGTTTTAGGCCTTTTTAAGATGTCAAAAATCATTATCTGCCCTTTTAAAAAACGTATTTATTGTTTTAGGCCTTCTTAAGATGCCAAAAATGTTTTATTTGACCTTTTGAAAAAAGTGTAATTATTGAAATCTTCATTTACACTTTCGAAAAAGGCATTTGTCTGTTTTTCACTGTTTTAAAATGGCCAAATGCTCAAATCCAGTGATTTAATAATTTCTTCTATTAAAATATCTTTCCAATCCCAATGAATGATTCCCTGGATTGAATAACAATTCATATTTGCAAGGCTGCAAGTAGCTAAACACTCCAAAGTAGATAGGAACCCATACATACATAGAATGTGTAAACGGTTATTTAACTTTTTGAGTGTTTTAAATTACCAAGGCAAGAAAGTAAGGTAAAGGTAAACGTAAAGTGCAGAAGTTTTTGAAAGTAGAGCCTACCAAACGACGTCCACAAATATTTAAAATACATTTATTAAAATAATTAAAAACGGTTTGAAAAATCCAAGGTGTCTTTCCCCTTACAGATATTTAAGACTTTACTCATACATAGATTATAGATTCCTGTTATTTTATTTACAAGCTTATCGCAGGATTTTCTAATTGTAAGACAAAAGTAAGTGGAATTTGTAAAGTGGGAATGCAATTGTGAGACCTCTACATACGTAAGGATGGTACAACCTCCTTGGGATCTAAATCTTCCAAAACTCGCTCCTCTCTTCCCTCATACAGAGTTTCAAATTCCATAAACAATGTCACCACTGTCTTGTATCTGTCTATTGATCCACTTGTAGGTACGTAGGACCAAGTTCCCATGTCCAACTTTCTCCATTTATTCATACGTAGGATGTAACTGCTTTCACCAGACGTCCCTCACAAAGCACAACTCACTCCGTCTTGTCTCCCTCCACCAGTTGGAATACATCTGAATAAGTTTTGTCCCGTAGACAAAGTGAATAGGCCCACACTGCATGCACACACCACCAGCCCCCGACACGACTATCAGTAATACACTCTGTCACAGTCATATAAAATAATAAACATATAGAATATAAATGCGTCGCCCTCGCTCCTACTCGTAACTATTACATTCCTAATCCAAACCCAATGCCAGGACGAGAAGACCAAGACCAGGGAACTTTACATACTATTATATGTGAACTTTTGGCTTTGGAAAGAATTTCTTCCAGGGGTATAGCGAGGGTTGAGAAGCATTGTGGAAAAAGTCCAACGTTGCCTTAAAAATCAAATTGACGTAAGTCCCATCAAGTTTTGCACCTTTTTAACGTATTTATAGGCAGTTATAAAGTGTAATTAACATCTTTACGTCTTTTTGAAAACTTGTAAATACATCAAATTGCAATTTTACTATTTCAAAAAGTGTGACCAGTAGTTTTAATGTTTTTTAAAAAATGTGACAATTACTTTGTAAAAAAGTCTAAGTACCAGATTTACAACTTTCAAAAAAGTATAAATATCTGTTTTGCCTTTTTTGAAAGGTGTAGATACTAATTGCAACCACTTTAAAAAAGTATAAGCACCAGTTTTACTGTTTTAAGAAAGCGAAAATAGGAGCTTTACTGTTTTAAGAGGTTGCAAATACCGGTTTTAACGTTTTTAAAACAATGCGAATTTCAATTTTACCATTTTTGAAAAAGTGTAAATAGTAATTCTCCTATTTTTGAAAAAGTGAAAACTAACAATTTCCACGTTTTAAAGTGTAATCCGTAATGTTCTCCTTTTTGAAAAGGTGCAAATACTACTTTTACCCTTTTTTTAAAGAGTGTAAAAATCAATTTATCATTTTGAAAAAGACTTGAAAGGGGTACTTTCCCTATTTACAAACATGTGTGTATACATACAAACATTGCTTATTGGGACCTACGCCAAAATGATATTACTGCGACGTTGGGCTTTGCTTCTTTACTCGCGATATGTACACCTATGTAGAAATAAGTACACAAACCCCGAAGCGACCCCGTTGTTCTATATACAATCAAGTAGCACACCGAAATAGAAAGCCGTCGACCTCTGCGCATATATGTACATAACAGAACGATATGAAATGTGTAATGCATAACCATGGCATGCTACTTCCCTACAACATACAACCCCTTGACATGAAACAGATGTTCAAAGTTACAACCGTAACCATATATATTTTTTTTGTTGAACAAGAAAAACCCTAATTTCATGTCCTTACATTTAAATTGAAACTCAAGGTTCCTTCCCTAGGTCCCTATTATAATATTTATTATATTCATCCAATGTATTATTCCTTCACTTAAAATATGACAAGAAACAGAAGTGGAAGACTTTCTCCCGGATACCAAGCCATTGGCAATTCTTATAACAAATAGCAGATGCATTCGGTAGTAGAAAAGCAGACGTTCCTCTAACAGTCACAGAAATAGAAACAAAACTATCTTCTTGAGGGCTCCTTTCTCCTTTCATCTCACCACACAACTAGTCAACTACACACATGCATGGCCCATAACTAACTATAAACTTGTCTCTGCTACCCCGTCATCGAGCCACAGAAAACTTACTGCTCATTTATAAGGAGAATAGTTTGCTAAAATCCGATCCTTTCTAATATCCTAGCCATTATGCTAACAATAAGCAAAGAAAGTCAACAAATGCTCACTACTATCAATGGAGAAAACCCCACATGACAGTCCGGCACGAACCTAACTAACTAACCCGCTCCATAATCACCAGCCATATAGCATCCCATCCCTTTGGCTATGGGCTGGTACATGGTGTGGGGAAAGGAAAGTGAAAGCACGTTAAGAAATAAGAAATACCTCTGAACCAAAACTAGCTTGATTTGACTTGACTGGGACTGAACTTATGTATGTACATAGTACTTTCTGCCTTTTGCTCTTAAACCTGTCCACAACTTTTCCAACTAAATTCAACTAGTTTATAGTGCACGTATCCTACACCAACCATAGCATAGACTCTGAAGCGAGAGAGCTTTCACTTGTGACACTATAGAACTATGTGCCATGGCTTTCTAAAAATGTGAGAATGCCTTGTTTTGCACTTTTTTAAAAACGCAGATGTCGTGTTTTACGGTTTTTTGAAAACGTTTTTGTGATGTTTCAGTTTTTGAATGTGTTATCTTTAAGTTTTGTACATTTTGAAAGCACTATTTTTAAGTTTAACGCATTGTTTTAAAACGTTTTTATCATGTTCTGTGTTGTTTTAAAAAGCGCTATTTTCATATTTTGCGCTTTTTGAAAACGTTAGAACTATATTTATCACTTTTTGAAAACTTCAGAACTACATTTTTACACTTTTCTAAGCGCTATTTCCATGTTTAAATGCTATTCCTGCACTCAGATTGGACTACGTCATACTTGCAAGGCTCTTTCCTAGCTTTTGGTGTAAGAATGTGTGCATGATGCATACATACAAGTAGGTATAACTCACACTAGACCCTTCTTTTGCCTCCCTCTCTTTCTGAACATAAAGCATTTTGGGACCACACACATAGGTACATACTACATACAATGGAATCCAATGCCATGCCACACACACTTGTCTCAGAGAAAGTCACGAGGACTTGGGAGAAAGAGAGAGAACACGGAAAAGGAGCCAATTGAGCCTCAACCACGAGGAACTCTCAAGAACGCTCTGGCAGTCTGTGCAGGGGAAACGCAACAGAGAAACAGAAAGTTTCCGCATAATTTTGAAGGGCGTTGAGACATAACACGGGGGAAATATGTGGGTTGGAAATAAATGAATTGCGATCCGTGAGGGCTCTATAGGGAACTGCATGCACCACATACACAGCAGTTGCAGTAGGGCCATATTTCAATAGCCAATGCATTAGGGACCTTTCAAGATTGACGCCATATAGGCACGAGCTTTTTGAAATGTCAAACCTTGAAATCTACTTCTCTTGTAGTTCAAAAAAAGTGTAATATGATCATTGACACTCTTTCAAGATGTTGTAATCCTAACTTTCACTCTTAAAAAAGGCCTAATTTACTGTTTTTGCAGTTTTTGAAAACGCCATCATTCAATAGAATGTTTCACACTCTCTCGAAAATTAGATATCTAATTTTGCATTTTTTGTAAAGGTAAAAATGCTGTTTGATTTACACTTTCTGAAATCACTGTTATTATTTTGGCATGTCTGGATACACTCCGAAAAATTTGAACTCAGGCCGAGCTTGTAATTATGATTACGGTCTGGGAATCGATCAATTTTAAAAGGAGGCCGGGCTAGAATTTGAACTTTAACAGTGCGTATGTGCTTATTTTTAGAGTTGCAGTAATGCAGTGATTAGATGAAAACAAACGTTTTGAGTGAAAGAAAGTGAGGATTTAGAAAAGCTCAATTCTTCCTAGTTTTTTTCTTTACTACACGGAATTACAACTGGCTCTCACACCGGTTAAACCATCGCGGAAGAACAATCCAGCAGAAACAAGAGAGAGAAAGTCAAGAACGATGAGACAGGCCAATCTATATTTATACAAGTGCCTATTTTTATATCCTCCATTCACTTCTAATACTTGCAGCACTCGTGGACACGCAGTGACGATACATGTGGAGATGCCAGTACAAAGCTTAGCTAAGATATCTTTAGTTTATTCCTTGCTTTCCCTTTCTTTCTATGCGTGGGCTTCCTTGCATTCCCAATGCACTTTAATGACGCACGTCTCCCTAAAGTATCTAATTCAAGGCTAATTTTTATTCCATATACGTCTTTCTAGGCACAATAAAAAGTGCATCCAGCTCACTAACAAACAAGTATGAATACCAAAATAGCTCGAGTCTTTCAAATATGACGTCATTACAGTGTCGGTAGTTGGGATTGGATTTGGATTTGGATTGCCGTTGCGTTGCCGTCTTTGAAACGGGCTACGTATTTAGGATTTGAACATTTAAAAATAAAACAAAAACAATAAGTAGGAATGTTCCAAATGATTTCAACATTTTGAAAGGCAGCAAAACACTGTCAATCGCTTCTATAACGCTATACTTGGATGCATCTTTTAAAAGAAGGAAAATTATGATCTGAACACTACGAAGTTGTATAAAATACCAAAATTGGTCTTTTTCAAAAAGCAGTACCAATCACGATTTCAACATTTTGAAAAGGTGCAAAAATAATAAATTAGGCTTCTTCAAAAGCACAAAACATAATGATTTCACCGTTTCAAATAAGTGCAAAACATTGTATTTGCACATTTCAAAAAAGTGCAAAACATGGTATTTACACATTTCAAAAAAGTACAAGACATTTTATTTACACATTCCAAAAATGTGCAAGACATTTTATTTACACATTTCAAAAAAGTGCAAAACGTGGTATTTACACATTTCAAAAAAGTGCAAGACGTGGTATTTACACATTTCAAAAAAGTGCAAAACGTGGTATTTACACATTTCAAAAAAGTGCAAAACATGGTATTTACACATTTCTAAAAAGTCCAAAACACTGTATTTACAAATTTCAAAAAAGTGCAAAACAATGTATTTACACATTTCAAAAAAGTCCAAAAAATTTTATTTACACATTTCAAAAAAGTGCAAACCATAGTATTTATTTCAAAAATACCTTGTCTATGCTGTCATAGCTGAAAAGCTCCTCTCTATAGTCAATCTAACAGAAGCTTTGACAGTATACACTGTAGACGCAGTACATATCTACAGCTACAGTATCCGTAATACACCGAAGACGGAGTCCAAGCCGAAGATGAGTGGAATTTATTTCTAATACTCCGGTTGCTTAGCTCACAAGTATCCCTATTCCATCTCCACTGAAGGCCCACAGAAACAGAAAACAGGGGGAAAAATTTCATTTTCATACGCACGTGCGTACACTTACCTTCCCTTACATAGAAACTATATGGATGTGTCATGGAGATCGTGCTGGTGCGGCTCGCATAGAAATATCCAAATATCCTCCAATTCTACCATTACTTTCCCCACACACACAAACACACACGCACACAGACAAGTCCAGCACGACAGAACATAGAATATGCACAAATTGACAAATCCATGATCATAGCATCAAACCAAACAGGAAAGAATAAAAAAAGCATCTCTATCAGTAAATTCCAGCTCAACTTTCAAACGCACCGACCACCACCAACACCAACACCACCGCAACCAAACAAAACCTAGGAAGGGCAAAACTTGCAAAATAAAAAAAGAGAAAGTATAAAAGAAGAAGAAGAAAAAGAAGGAAAAAACTAAATCGATAAAAGGAGATAGTGGCACGATCAGTTGACTATGGATATTGAAATTGATAGGCAGGGAGAGACATAAGGGGAGAGAGAGAGAGAAAAAGAGAAAGCAAACTGGCTATAAAGTGGAGAAAGGAAGGAAGCTAGCTACTTGGATACGAAAGTGAAAGCAAAAAAAATCCAAAACGACGGCTGCAATATGCAGAAGGCAGTAGTTGAGTAAGTACATATAGTAGCATAAGAAAAGAACCCCCCAAAAAATAGTCGAAGACGGAGGAAAAGAAAGTGTATCATCATCATAATTCTTGGAATCCCTCAATTGAATACAAATATAAAAAACAAATTCATGGAGAAAGACAAAAAAAATAATATTATACACTTGCCTAGTAGAGAACTAGAAACTAGAATGTCGGAATATTCATTGAGTCTTGAGACTGGGAAACTGAAACGGATCGCGGGAGAATTGTCTTGTTTGGAAATAAATGAATAAAAGACTTTTTTTTTGCCGAAACACCGAAACAAGGGAACGGTAGAGTGTATAGAGACGAGGGAATTGTGAAATTTTTATGGTTTTTTCTGTCTATAAATATACACTAGATAATACGATATACTATTGTAGTATAGCAGTATGCCTATACTGGCAAATATATAGATTTTTATGTATTTATTCAGGCCGGATTATACTGGGATTAGCTTAAGGAGCCTTTCAACTATGAAGTTATAGACATAAATGATTCGAAATGTGTAAATAAAATGTTTTACACTCTGTGAAAAATAAAAAGATTTAACTTTAAACCTTTTTTCGCATTTTTAGCAAAGGATTTACTACGTTTTTAGTGCACTGTTTCAAAAAGGGTACATCGATGTTTTTAAATGTGTCAATGTGCATATTCTGCTTCTTTTGAAAAGGCTAATATACTGTTTTTACAATTTTTGAAAATGTAGTTGCCACGTTTTGCTTCTTTTGAAAAGTCTAATATACTGTTTTTACACTTTTTGAAAATGTAGTTGTCACGCTTTGCTTCTTTTGAAAAGGCTAATGTACTTTTTTTACACTTTAAAAAAATGTAGTTGCCAAGTTTTGCTTCTTTTAAAAAGGTTAACTACTGTGTTAGGTACTTTTTCAGGTACTAAAATCCTGTTTTGCTTACTTTTGAAAAGGCTAGTATTCCGTTTTGCACTCTTTCAAAAAGCATGAATCTATTTCTGTGTTTTTTTAAAAGGCTAGTACTACGTTTCTACACTTTTTCAAAAGCCAATTCTTGTAAAATCATGTTTTGCCTTTTTTCAAGAGAAGACTAATAACACTTTTTGATACTTTTTAAAAACGCGATTCTCCTATTCTTGCTTTTTTCAAAGCTGTTTTCCAACCCAAACAGATCAAATGACGTAATATTTGCTATGCTCCTTAAAGTATGAGTGTAATATGCCGTGTTACTGTAAACTCTGCTATAAATAAGATAAAAGAATAGATAAAAAAGAATAAAATAAAATAAAGGGAAAGTAATATTGAACGGTTAAACTCACATGAGATTTCTAAAGTTTCCGACTCGGAGCTTTTGCCCACAGCATTTTGAACTTCACATTTGACGATGGAGTCGTGGAACTTGCGGGTGACGTTATGAAGGACGAGATGGGTGGTGTGATCCCCCACAATTGGTTTGTCATTAAGATACCATCGATATGCCATTTCACTCGGATTCCCATCCGCTCGACACGAGATCCGCACATTGTCATTCTCACGGATAATTGGACCGGACTGGATTTTCACTGTCACTTTGGGAGCATAGCGTACTTCAAGTCGAATGAAAGCACTCATCACTTCTTTGGCAGGCCGATTATGTGCTTGACATGTAAATGTTTTATTGTGATGTTCTTTGCGGGGGCGGAAGCGGAGGACCGACTCCGCATTGAACCGCTTCCCATCGTCCATTGGACTCTTCTTCGTCGTCACTCCGGTCTTGATCTCCTGCCCCGTCCCGTCCAGCCACGTGATCTGCAACACACACAATCAAACAACGTCACAATGGGTACTTTACTCAATTCCCAGCAGCATTGTTCTGGTTTCAAAACTTACAATAATAATTAGTTATACAACTATTCACAGTTTCATGGATTTCAAATGACGCATCTAAAAAGAACTAATGTCCCTTGTAAAAATAAAACGGTAAATGAATGCATAAATTGAAGTTTCATCACAATGCAGTGAGCAGCGTGTTTCACAATATTTTCTTTAATACAAGAAATCACGGGTGAAAGTGAAGAAGCATTCCGACGTAAGCCAAAACTATCAAATTTTTGTCCATGTGCTGACAAAACGTGTAAAACTCACATTTACACCTTTTAAAAGGGTGCAAAACTACTATTTGCCCACTTCAAAAATAGTACTATTGCTAATTTAGGCTTTTAAAAAGTAGTGTTAGTTACACTTTTTCAAAAGTGTTTAAAAGTGTTATTTACACTTTTTACAAAATGCGTTAAACTAAGCTTTTTACACTTTTAGGAAATAGTAAAAGTGGGTATAGTTACATTTTTTCAAAATAGCTAAACTGCCAATTAGGGACCCTTTCACAAATAGTTAAACTGTCAATTGCGTTTTTCAAAAGGAGTAAAACTGTCCTTTACACTTTTTAAAAATAGTGTAAAAAGGTCCCTAGGATTACTAATCCACTTTTTGATAAAAGAAAGCCCGTAGATACAAAGGTTGTTAAAACTTAATCGAAATTCCAAATGACTTTAAGCTGTCATTGAACTTGTGTCACAATAATAATGCTTTTAAGCTTGAAGACCCAGCTTTTACCTCACAATGCTTCTTCACCCAACCGCTTCAGAAATACACTGATAGGATTTCAAATTAAAATATTATGTTTCCGTTTTTCCGCGTTTGCTTTCCTTTCCCATATAGGTACATACATACATAGGTTATACAGTTTGCAGTACCCATTTAGAAAAATCTTGTGTAATCTATGGACAGGCGAAGAGATGTATGCCTACATGGAATTGCAAGGGAAGTTGAAAAAAAACAACTAGGTTTTTTAAGAAATCGGTGAGGAAAGAAAGAAGGGAATAGTATCCGGAGGGCATCAGTTACTTTGTTTGTAATTTACTTTACGAGAGAGCCTCTCTACTTCTCTGGAACCGAACTGGCTAAACATACATACAAAAAATACTTCCTGGAACTTGAAATCCGTCTCTACACTGCATCGATGCTAAATAATTTCCTTTCTCATCTTGTGTGTACTATGATCAAGATTACATCCACTATCAGCAGAGCATCGTACGAAGCTCAAGTGCACTGTCAGCACCAGCCAGTGTAGTAACGTGGCACAGCCCGATAAGTATGTACATATGTAGGTACATAATAATCGCATCGAACACATAGAGTCACACACAACAGCAGACGCAGTACAAAATAAACTGTGCAAGTTAACTAAATGTGAATGGATGGAATGAGACTGGAAATAATGAAGGGAAAAGACAGAGTGAGGAAAGATCATCTTCAGCTCAACCGTCCACCATTTACTCAACCATCATCATCTTCCAAAGAGATACAACGCTTCCAGTTTTTTTTGTCTTTTCTTCCATTCTTAAGTTCGATAAAGTGCATAAGATTGGATGTGCATTTAGAGGGGAAAATGTAAATATCTCTTTTTGTATATTTTTGAAAAGTGTAAATAACTAGTTTTGCATGTTTTTAGAAGGTCTAAATAACTAGTTTTGCATGTTTTTGAAGTCTAAATAACTAGTTTTGCATCTTTTTGAAAAGTCTAAATAACTAGTTTTGCATCTTTTTGAAAAGTCTAAATAACTAGTTTTGCATGTTTTTGAAAAGTGTAAATAATTAGTTTTGCATGTTTTTGAAAAGTGTAAATAACTAGTTTTGCATGTTTTTGAAAAGTGTAAATAACTAGTTTTGCATGTTTTTGAAAAGTGTAAATAATCACATTCTGCATGTTTTTGAAAAGTGGTAAAAAGTTCTATTAGCCTTTTCAAAAGATGGAAAAGTAGGTTTAAGCTTTTGTAAAAGTGTAAATAACTCCTTTTGCATGTTTGAAAAAGTGCAAATAACTACATTTACATGTTTTTGACAGAATGAAAGCACTACAGGGAACTTTCCCAAACCCCAAAAATGGGCTTGTTGCCTTAAGAAACGATGGAGATAGCCCAAAATGCGCCCCAGCTCAAAACCATTATCAATATGTAGCTACCTGCACTTTGGACCGTGGCCCATGCACTCGAGTAGCTGCCCTCATATTTGCATTACACTTACAATTTAAGTTTACATGCCTTTCACAAACACTTCCCCTTGAATTGAGTTGAGCTGGAGATGCGGAGCGTCTCATATAATTACACGTATGTACTTTCCTAACTTGAAAAAATCCCTCACATTTTTATCGGAACTTTCTCTCAGGAATAGGAATAGCGAAGAGAAAGTGAGAGAGAAAAAAAGAGCCCAGCTGAGGTCTCCAACCTCTTTTCTCTCTCCATCGCCTGCTTCTCCTTCTTCTTCGAGTGTGTTTCTGATCGTTTAATTACGCACGAGGAAATTGAAAGTTAAATTATTTTAACTCTCAATTCCCCCTTTTTTGTCTCAATCTCTCAAAACTCCCAGAATCTCTCTCACAGTAAAAATAAGCTACCCGTCCCCATCACATACTTTTCACTTTAGCCAGTAATTATCAGTACAGGGAGGAGGCTACCGTCAACATACTTTCACTTTATTATCTAAGAAACCTTTTTCTTAAATTCTTTTCACATTTTTTGCCCAACCTATATATATATATATAGGTACCTATATAGATATACATACGCAAAAATATTTAATGCAAGTACCTATGAACTATCTGTTCTGTCTTCAGAACTTGCCAGCTGTATCTCAAAATAAACTGTCTTCAAATTTACCATTAGGGGCTTGCAAAACTGACGTCATTTTTTTCAAATTTGGTTATACTAAAAGAAGGTGACAAATGTTGGAAAACCATTTGAGACGTCGCAGCAGCAACAAGTACTTTTAAGTAGTGGCAAAATAATTAATAGCACCAAGTGTACATAT
>JAQFZC010001766.1:0-27113 GCA_034695205.1 Dicyrtoma fusca | reverse complement strand
ATTTTAACACCTCCTATGCTTAACACACGGATACATACGCTCCCAAAAAAGCTATGTCTATGCTCATTCCTACTACTAACTACATTATTCTGTGAAGTACGTACAGATAAATAATAATAGAACTTGTTTTACCTACGATTTGGTTTCGGCATAAATCTGCAGACAATTATATGATGTCCTACAAGACAAAATACCAATGCAAAACTAATTGCCATCAAATACGATTTGTTTTAGAAAGAATTAAGAATTAAATTAGAAACCCGACCACTTGTATGCAAATGTGTAAAAACAATTTTTGTTCTCGAATACGTAATTGGGAAGTACTACTATTTTTTTTATTTTTTTTATTGTAACATAAGTTCCCTTTGGGTTGACACCCATGGAACTATGGGAAGTACTACTACTTTGACTAAACAGCAAGCTAAAAATTCTGCTGTAATTTTGCACTAAGCATACGCCGTACGTTCATTTGCTTTGAAATCTAAAAGTGAACTTCACCCCTCTTTGGTTTTATTTCTAATTTTTTCCCGTTTAGCAAGTTGAACTGGAGTTACCATTGTACGCCATGTTGTTGCGTTGTTGATAATAATAATTATCACCATTGTTACTTATGTTCCCTTCACCCATTACATATTATTAGCATTACTTTTATTACGAGTGTTATTACAGTATATTACCATTACCATTACCGGACCCAGACCGTAGCATACTGCAAGGGCTATAAAAGCAACAGCTACATCACATTGTTGCTCCCACGAACAACAGAAACATACTGACCATATATGCATGTTATATCTACATTATAAGATTGCAATCCCTGCTGGTGCTAAGGGGCTTCTTAAATACTACATACGTGCAAATATCTGAGGAGCAAGAATCCCCCAAGAAATGTCTATGCAAATCCATTTGTAAAAACAAAAACAGCTGTAAAGCACCAGGACCATAGTTATGCTCTTGACACACGGGCAACACGTTGTGCCATGGTATTACATATCTAAAACTGTAGAACAAGATATCTGAGCTACTCAAAAAGTGTAAAACATAGTATTACCTTCAAAAAAAAAGTTTTTTTAAAAGACCTATATTTCAGAGCAAAAATTCATAAAAATTGAAAAACTTTACAACAACATTTAACAAAATAAGCAGCGTAATATGAAAGTTTTCTGACAAAAAGTACTGACGCATATCTAAGAAGTCCAACCCAAGAACTCGGATCCCCCATCAGTACCCCCCTGCCGTCATAAATGAAAATCCCCTCATGGGAACCCTGTATAGGTATAGCGCTAATCATATGTAGGAAGGTAAGTGTGAGTGTAAATGGAAGTGGAGTTGGAGTTTTGAAGGGAATGGCTTCATGTCCATTAACATTATCTCTAATGGTATTAAATGGAGTCGGGGAAGGAGTCATAAAAACAATCATAAAAACACTCATAAAAATACTCTCAGTGGAACTTTTAATTGTCAAAATTGTAAAATTCCCTCAAAAGCGTTTAGATTACTAAATTATTATATTCCTTTCTTAACCAGCCTACTCTTTTCCTATATACCTGGCATAATACATACCTGTCACGGTGCTCAAATGCTTACAGTTATGTGCATATATCCCTTTTATATGCTTTCTTTCTATAGCTTCTTATCTACAGTGCTACATACTGATTGTTTAATTACGTAATTAATGTGTGTGATATGTTTGCTTGTAGATAAGATTCCATGCCCATGCCATGCCTTCGAGTGAGAAAATCCTGCCTTTTATACTATATATAGGTATGTAAAGCTATAAACGGTAGCAGTACTTTATAGTACAGTGTCCTATAGAATGTGTACATTATAAGTGAAGCTGCTATTGCAGCACTGCTATAATAAATGCAAGAATTACTGTTGCTCCGTCGTTGTTGGTACTGTTGCTTTAGATGACTTGAGATAAAACGTGAAAATCAAATCAGATTTTCACTCAAATGGTCCGTTATTTGTCGTGCTTGTTAAAGCATTGTCGACTTTGTTTACTACCTCTTGGCTTTTTGTCCGCTTAGTAAATGAAGGTGCAAAATGGGATATATGGAACTACAATTGAAAGCCTTTGTGTAAAAAAGTAATCATACACAATGGTAGCAGACTTTACAAGGGTGTCAGAGTTCACTGCTTGTGAAAATATATGCGAATACGTCATTGTGCATCTCAAGTCACGACGGTTTGTATTTAATGTCTAATTTTATCGTTTCATTCAAATGAGAAAGCACGCACTATGCACCCAAACATATGAAGTGTCCGTTTATTTAAGGTTCTTTTTTTTATTGTTATTGATCAGTTAAGCCATGCACTAATGAAGGTAGCAAAGCGAGTGTGAACTGCTGTTGGCTAGATTCTGGATAAGATGCTTTTTACGCTTACATCTACATTTACGACGCACAGCCGATTATACAAACTACCGATCAACGACATGACCACATTAGCAATGTAGTTTTTTCTAGCACCACTCACAATCGCCCATTTCAATTCATACTTCCAATATAAAATGTACTACAGCCAATTACAGGTGCAGTACATCTATTTGTATTTGAAAGTTATCGAATTTTAAAGATAGTGAGTTTTAAAAGGTTCTTGGTGGCTCCTTGGGTATTTAAGTGTATGCTGGAGGGTTTCATCGCAAAGGTAGTGGCAGACCGGTAGACTGACTGGGCGGAAAATGATGAAAAATGTTGATTTTATCCTGGAAGACAGTCAAGTCAAGTGAAATTTTAATGCATGATTATAGATAGGCTGAGTTTTGGGTGTGAATCTATACGGACCGAGATAAGACAGGATGGGGCAAAACACCAGGGACAAAATAGTGTAGGCAAAAATAATCTAGGTAGGTACATAGGACAAATTAGGACAGGGACAAATCCGTGTATGCACATATAGTGTAAACGATACTGTTTCGATTTTTGGTTTTGATTGTGTTTACAAAATTCAAACATTCACTTTCTTAATTAATGAACAGCGAAACTTATCGTCTGCATTATTTTTGCCTCCACCGTTTTTCCATACACTATTTTGTCCCACACCGTTTTGGCCACTCTCTTTTCTCCCCTACACGAATCTATATAAGAGGGAGGAGGGGGGAGGGGAGGGAGATATTTTTATGGGCTACTTTTGTGCTTCTGTTCTTTTTTGGTTTCCTTGCTTTCTTAGTCACAATCATGCCATGGCATAGGCTGGGTTAAATTCTATCTCACAGTACCTTATATACTATACATGTATGTAGATGTTGGTACCTACTTATTTTGAGAGTTAAGATATGGTTTGCATGGCTCTATGTAGCTTGTTCCTAGTCTGGTCTGGTGTTTGGTAGGGCTTGCTTCTGGTCTCTGACTTGGTGGTCTGTTCTGTTCCGAGTGAAAGTATTATGAGAAAGGGTGCTTGCAAAAATTATGATACGATACGTGATATTTGATAATTTGGAGGAGGGGGTGTCGGGATAAATATGATGCAATATCATCAGGTAGTCTAACCGTATCACGTAATTTTTGCAGGCTTCCAAAGCGTAAGAGTGTAGTTGTTAGTGGCAATGGGATGACATACCTATAAGGATACCATGGCTGGGGTATATCTACCGTAAATCAAGTATTAGTTGACAAAATTCAAAATCTACCTTGATAGAATTGCATTCAAGGTTAGATTAGCTAATACATTTTTCAGAAAGATTATTTAATTGCATTTCTCTGTAATGACTTATTATGTACGTAAAATTTCGTTTCCAAAATATTAAAATCAATAAAATCACTTTCGAAAACCCATTTTGTAAGAAGCATACTTCACAAAAACAACTTTTTTGATTTATTTTAAGTTCAATAAAAAAGTTTCTATAATGTCAATTTATTGCTGCTTTCTGTTTTCGTGAATTATTGAGTGTCGCAAAATTATGAAAGAACCAATGATAATTAGGGAGAACTTCTGGTGACAAATTGTAAGTTTACGGTATGTGTTGGCAAAGGTGTCTACATAACTAGTGATATGACTGCTGGGTATACAAAGTAAATGCAGTAAGACTAAATTGATTTCGAAATGAAATGGAGAGTGAAGATGGAGAGCGAGAGAGAAAAAAGAAAAAAGGAAGATAAAATTATGGGCCATTTTCTCTCCTTCCCACTTTTCACATCACATTCTCGTGAGTAAGTAGCCTTATGGCCTTTTGTGGGTAAAATTCATATGCAGTGATAAATTTCATCTCCCATCTAATCCAATGCAATCATCCAAAAATGCCATCTAGAGCCCTCCGTATGTACACCGCGGTGTCTTCGGCTAGTATATTATTTATGTACGAACCCTACCATAAAGATAAGAGTAACCTACCTATTACTATGCCCTCGTATATCATCCATATATATCCGTATCTGAGGCTGCATGTAATCTAGAACTTACGAATGTGACATACGAGAAGCCACCAAAGTTTAGCCTTTCAACCACCAAAATCATGACACGTACATGTAGAGATGAGAAATGAATCTATCGATGGATCTCAGAATAAGTAGGAGTATACCCTTGTGTAGGTTAGCCAGTACCTATATACTGTTCTACTACTTAAGCTTATTACATTTACGCACATATTACGTCGAGGAAAGTTACAGCAGTAAAAATGTAAAAATTATTGATAGTGTTTGATATGCAAACAATGCTATCAACGTGTTTATTGAAAAGGAAGCACTTATACACTCTAATCAGAACATGTTGGTTTTAATACTTTCGCACTGAAAAGCACTTGCCAAAAATCAAAGATCTCTGGTAACTATATCTATTTAAACTGCACAGTATCTACTGTATGTTTGTAGAAAGAATAATTAAACGGAATATTTTAAATAGGTAATTCAAAGTATCCTTAGATGATATTCTACAAAAGTTTAAATAATATAAAGAGAAGATGAACCATAGTAAAAGAAAATCACCTACCGTACTTTGTAAGCTATTTTGCCTGCAAAAAGTTCCGATATGCACGTCCATTTAAATGGACTGTGTATGGTTTATGTATATACGTAAGTAATCGGAAAAGTTTTCCAGCACAAGAACGAGAATGGAGGCAGGAGCTCTTTCACTTGAAGGGCCATGTGTATAATAGGAAATGGAGAGTTCTGGAGAAAGCGAGGACGAGTGCTTTGTGCATGACCAGTAGCAGCTTGGCTTGGCCAGAATTATGACCTTCTAAATGGTCCCACTCAATGCATGACTTCTCCTAATAATAATAAATATGAATAATGTTCAAACATCCAAATTATTATTTTAGCCCTCCAATAACCTAATGCCTACAAGCCAGAGCCAAAGTCAGCGCATATGTCAGGCCATTCCCATGTATGTGTGTATTCTGTGACCAGGCTGACTCTATATAGGAAAGCAATATTAGAAAGTACATCTGATTGTTATCTCACACTCTATTTTCCAGCCAATCCAATCCAATCCAATCCAATCGCCAGCATCTCTCCCTCTCAAACATAATTCTGGATCTCCGTCTACTTGCAATTATACATAACTCAACCCAACCACATAGAACATCCAGATCAACAGCTCTCTCCCTTTATCAAGCATTAGCAACTCAGCTCAATTCCAACCCTGGACTGACCACAGCACTCTAGTGACAGGACGCTTCAGGTCTATGAAACTATAAACTTTGTCTTGGACACTAACTACTCTAACCTTGCACTCCTCGTTGATGCAAGTTGGTCATAAAAACATTTGTTGTTTATGCGCCGGTCATTTATCACTGCAATTTATTTTAACTTGCAGTTTCTGCTCGTATTGATTTGGATATCCATTTACTTATGTATTAACAATTGCGTTTATTTGATGAGAATCAAACAGAGGCATGAATTGTTTTAATACGTAGACACGCAAATGCATCAGCTTGTATTTAAATACATCGTTTTACCTTGAGTTTTTAATCATTTGATTAGTTTTCATTGGTGATTCAGTGGTAGAATGTTCAATTAGATATTGTCTGTAGTCTAGCTAAGCCAAAAGCAACGCTATATTTTATAAATGTGATTTTGAGAAAAGCTTATTTGGCTTTTAAATTATTTACTTTTAAAAATGTCGTTCATACTTGCTTATTTAAATCATGTTTAAAAATAGTAATTAAAGGCCCGTTTAAACTTAACAGCTGCAATCCTATATACACTATTTTGGTTAATGTAAAGGTATAAAAAAGCTATACCATGTGTATAGGCTAGCCCATTAAATGCATGAGCAGCGCACCGGTTCTAGTGCTGCGGAGCCTTTGGCCTGGCTTGGTTTGACTTCTTAGTTTCCTCTGAATTGAGTGGGATAAGCAATGAGGGCGAGAAAGGAAAAGACGAGGACGAAGAGGACGTTGATGATTGAGGATGTTCATTGCCTTTTGGCTCCTGCGTAATTTTCCCATTAACTACAACATGATGGAGATGAAAAATATGAAATTTGTAACGGAATTGCACAACTTTCGAGGGAAATAAACCCAGATACATACTCTCACATACATTTCTCCATGTACCCAAATGGTGGGTACTTACGTACAGCAGCATCATCTTTCATTTTGCGTATACGACCATTCCGTCCTGCATGTATGGCACTGCACAGAATTGACTGTGTAACCCTTGTGCTCGTTCAAGTGAGTTTGCCGGTCTGTATACATATAGGGACACATAGGGATGAAAGTGCTACTGATAGTGTCTGGAAGCTTTGTGTTAGTTCTGCTGGTGGAGTGAGTAGGTAGGGAGTTGGTACTTGTGTCGACTGCTGAGGAAGGAAGAGGAAGGAGAAGTCGTGTTGGGTCGTGTGCTACGGCAGAGAAGGATGGGAATGGGAATATTAGAGAGCATTTGGGAATGGATAAAAAATTGGTGTGAGATGAATAAAAGCTGGCTGCCTCTGCTTTACAATTCCCTATTTTACTATTTTGCCATTTCCTATGTATTTCACTATTTCAGTATTTCCACTATTTTCTGTAGATTCAGGATTTCCTGACTTAAGAAGCAAACTAACGCATACTCAAACTTCTTTCAATTTGAGCTCTGATCAGTTCCACTGAATTATGCACTGTAGCAGGCTGTTTTACAACAATTTTGAAAAGTGTAAAAGCAGCCCATTATTCACTTAAAGCGCATTTGTCATTTTACACTTTTTGGATTTTCTTGCACTCGGCAATAAATTGTATGTACGTAAATATCATATTTAAAGACCCTGAAAAAACATGTTGGTGGGCGTTCTGAGTCTTCTTAAAGTTGAAGTATATGAGCAATAGTTTTCTTTTAATTTGTTTTACAGGATAATGCTGCTTTAAGACCAAATGAAATATGTACTTGTGCTTCTTACTGTACGATTTGTAGTATTTGTATGGATTAGTATTTGAGTATTTCCAGCATTTTGTGTAGATTCAGTATTGTGTATTTGTGTGTGTCGGCAGTGCAGCATATTCGGCTATTTATTGTTGAAGAAGCGGGAGGCAGAGGAAAAGCTTGTCGGGGAAGAAGAATCTCTTGTCATTTTCGGACAATTTACTCTCCAACAAACAGCACACAGAATAGAAAGAAGCCAGGCAGCTACATGGGCAGAGGGAAGCAGCAGGAGAAGCAAAAACAGAGACAGACGCAGGGAGACTCAATACGATACAACGGAACTTTCAAAGCCACTACACTACTGCCTATACCAATACGAGCAGAAGCCACCAATACGACGGAAAAAAATAAAACCCGGCTTTTTCCCTACCCGGCTTTTCCCCTCCATGAACGGAGGAACTTTGGCTGGATCTGGAGCCCATCTCAAAATATTCCAAAGCAAAAACCAAAACGAATTCCCTTCCTTTTCCCCTTATTTATCTTGTGTGCAGGCAACCTAGCGTTGTCGATAAACCTTCGTATGGTGTGGTAGCAGTAGAAGGAAGTAGACTTTAACTTTACCATAATCTATGGAGGCCTCTCAGTTATTACATATAATGTTTCGAACCTTTTTGGTATGTTTTTTTCCTGCTTTGCATCTTTTGAAGACGTAAATGTCATGTTTATTACTAACGCTTTAAATATAATATTCTGGCATTTGTAATATTTAAACAACCTTGTTTCCACTTTTTAAAAACGGGAAAGTGCTGTATTAAACAATATTTTTTGAAGTAAGTACCCTTTCTAGCACCTTTCAGACAAAATTAGAAGTGCCTACCATTTTGCTAAGGCAATTGTTTTATATTTCCTTCTTTTCAAATATACATACATATGCAAGTCAACTATTCGGCTGTTTTGAAAAATGTAAGTACTTTGATAATATGTGAAAGGTCCCTTAATATGCATTTTTTAATTATGTATTTGGAGCTTTATAATACATCGAAAAGCCTCCTTCCCCGTCTCCCCTCCAAGTCTGTACATATTGACTCGGTGGTCGTATTTATGTGTGGGAAGGAAGAGGCTTTGCCGAGTGTATCGTCTATCGTCCTTTTCATTCTCATTTTTATTTTCATTTTATGGAAAATTTCTATGTTGATCATGATAATCATACCCTTCACTGTTTAGCCTGTTGTTTCGGTTTTCAGGGGAATTTGTTTGAGAAAGAAGGTACAGCCGGGATTTATACGAAGAGAACTATAAAGGTAGTTGCATAGCTATAAAGCTGGCCAAAATGTATAGATATATGGAATATCTGTGACTACTATAGTTGGACTGCTGTTGCTGGCTACTGTTGCTGGTGGTTGTTTTGCTCTGTTCTGGAAAAGTTACTCCGGTTGAAATTGTGCGAGAGAAATGTGACAAAAAGAATTCTTTATGAGCCGACTAAACAACTTCCATTTATGTATAATGTACCAGCAAAGTCTTACACCCGAGTCTCCAGCGGTACAATCTTTATGCAAGTATCTATTAGGGCTGCTAGATACATAAATAAGTCGTAAATATCTTATAAGCTTAAAGCTTCATACCTCACGAGACGGTCCTATATTACATTACTACACAGCTTTTTACTGCCTCACTGCCTATCCAAAGTAGTACGCTTTCACGGGTGGTATTTCTAATAATAGAAATTCCTTTATACAAAATGCTTATTTAAATAAAAAGACTCAAATTAATTTTAAACGCTTATATAAAACTAACGCACAATTCTTGTAGATTCTCCATGATATTAAATCTTAGTTTAGCAAAACTCATAGTTTTCTAAAGTCATTCATTAGCACCAAGAAAATTTTGAAAATTACTGAATTTATTTTGGAAATTAATTTGTGTGAACTGGCTTGGAAGTTGGAAGAATAATTTTTGGCAGTGTGCATTAAAAATTAAGAATGGTAAATAAATGCTTCATTTTGCTTCTTAGGTAACCATGTTACGTATTTACAAGGACTACAGGGAAAATTAGAAGGGGACATCTGCCAAGTGAAGCGACAGCTAAAGAAGTCTGAAAGTTTATCCCAAAGCCGCTCCACTTAAATCATCCTTTAATATGGAAGAACCACAAAGGAAGAAAAGTAAAAATAAAAATAAAAGTAAACAGTCAATTGGTTCCTCTCAATTTCTCAGCCCATTTTCTACCGTTAGGCTAACCGTAACTGAAGCCATGCACACCATTCTGGCTCTCCCTCTCCCTCTGTTTGTTTTCCCTTGACTTCTTATTTGGGCATTTGTTTACGCTCCCTGTTTGTAATTCATAAAAATATGCTGGATCCTTGGATAGCTCTTAGTATTTTATCCGTACACTGCACTACGGTGGCCCTATCTTCTATCCTAATTCAAAAGCATACAAGCAAAGTCAAGCGAAACGAATTTTTCTTTATTCTAAATTCCAAGGACATTCGCTTGTATTTATACCGTAAATCTCTCAGTAATTTGTGAAAGCTTTCCACACAAAACCTGTCTTTGTTTTGTTTTCATCATATTTTGATGTTTATTTGTAGAAAACTACTGTTACTGGTAATAAATTGACCGAGAAAACACATAGTTTTAAAGGCCAGTGCTTTTTTGAAATTTATAACAACTACTGTGTTCAAAGAAAAATATTTTAGACCTGTTTGAGCACTAAAGTGACGTTTTCAAAGAATCGACTTTATTTCCAGTACATTCCAATGATTTTTCTAAAACTACCAACTTCTGGTGTCGTTAAAGTTCAAAGCCAAACAATATAAAGTCTTTTTTCTACAAGTCAAGTATAAGTTAATTCATCAGAGATTTACGGTAAGCATGGATTAAAGGAGCCAACGACCAAGGAGCTGTGTGTCTACATGTATTTTAAACTATAGAAGCGGCATGTATGTATAGCATTGAAAGACAAGAAGCAATTGCCAAGAGGAATATAGATAACATGACGTTTTTATTGTTCTTTTCCACGCTGGATTAACAAGTGGAAGAAGATCTGTACGTTGGATGCTGGATACTTTTTTTCAGATGTAAACATATACAAGTGGAAAAGAAATAAAAAAATTCTTAAGCATCTCGTCCTTACTGCCAGTTATTGGATGCTCCGCTGAATTTGAATTTTGATTCCCCAATTGTGAAACGTATGGAGATACAAGCGGAGTTGGATTGTTGTACGGACAAAATATGTCATGTACTGCAGACTTTAGTGGGTTAGCTATGTATAGACATGGGAGCACACTTAGAGTTTGACATAAATATAAGAAAAATAGAGAAAACACAAAATGTGCAGATATTTTCGGGGATAAAAGGGAAAGACAAGAGAGACGAGGAAATCAAGCCGAATAAAATATCAAATGAAGTAGTCGCTTCTGTTGTTGTCTCTTTCTTTTTTGGTTTTTGTCTTGGAATTGTAGACTTTGACTTTGCTCATGTCCTTGGGTCGTTTCCTTTTCCTTTTCAAGCCTAATTGAATTGAATGCAAAAGGAACCATATAATTTGTCAACGAATGCAGAATTCGATTTTGTCACAATTCCTAAATATTTTACTCTTTGAGATAGTTTAGTGAAAGCTTTCTCATTTTTTGTTTTAATGGCACTATTTTACCAAATATCAAAACTAGATGTTTTGCTGGTAATAAAAACATTTTAGTCATTTTAAAAATCGTTCAAAATAAAAAACTTCTTTTCAAATTATGCCAAGTCGAGTCTTGGTTTTTTTCAAATTGATTTCAAAACTTGCACAAGTTATGCATGCACAAAAACCGAATCTTGCTAGCTGGAAAATATCGAGCCAGAAGCCCTTGGAATCCTGGGAACGTTCAAATTAGACACACTATTACTTGCTGATTGCGCAGTATTGGAAGGCCCAATGGAAAGGAGTTTTCGTTAATAACAAGAAGAGAGGTAAGCGCGGAAGAATGTTTTTTGGAGTACCCATAGCTACGTCACTCATTCCCAGTCAGGGCGCGCGTGTAATGCTGGATGTTAAACCGGAAGGAAGAAGGGTGCGCGCTAGTGGCCTTTGGTTCCCCATTACCCGTTTTGGCTGTCGATTGTTTCAATCTGTAATAGGTATATAATTACTTACGCACTTTCAAATCGTTAGACAAGCAAATTCTTCTTTCCGTCTGTTGTATTCAGTGTTTGCCTAAGTACATTGGGTTTTGTAAAACTTTTCAAATATTGATTATTTTACCACTTAGCACTAATAAACTTTAACAAACCTGGAAATCCGAATCGAAAACTTCGAAGCTGATAAAGATACCCCGTTTTGCACATTTAACGTACGCAAGACATATTTATGCTTTTACATGTATGTATATGTAACAATTCGTACGGAAATAAGTAATATTGCTCCGGTACATTAAGCTTAATGCACTGCACAGTAACTTGAAAATGAAACTAAATTTAAATACTGACTCAGAATATATAAGCGGTTATGTACATAGAAGTTTGTACCAAACGAATAATGTAAAGATAGAAAACGAGAGTAAAAAACCCGGGGAAGAAGATAAAAGAAGAATACCAACAAATTATTGTCCATTTGGAAAGCGTATGTGAATTTTGTGCAATTCAAATAAGTTGAGGGGGATTGGTTTAAAAAGCCGAGGGAGAGAAAGAGAAAGAAAGCCCAAAAGAAATAAATAAATGTGGGAATGTTAGAAAAATGGCGATTAGGCTAAAAGGTTAGTTCAATTATCCGTACACTCTCTACTTTTAAGTACAGTCGCCCTTTCTCTCTGTGTCGTATTATACATGATTATTTTGCTTTCTATTTTTCTTTTCATTTTCTTTCTTTTCTGTTTGCATATTGTGCTCGGGATAATAGACATGGGTGTTTGGCGCAACTATTTATGTATATTTTCTAGCATTTAAAAAGCACATTGTGGGATAGAGGTGAAAGCAGTAAAATTGAAAGCGAGAGAAAGTTAGTGTGAGAGTAGGCATATTGTGGGCTAAGAGGCAAAATTTGGAAAATGCATGCAAGCGAAAACTCAAATGCGGAATTTTTATGTACTTGACGCAGTTCTTCCGTCTCTAAAAGTTATAACAGTGGGTAAAATATGTTTCTCTAATGACAAACCTAATTATTGTGCGTTTAAAAAAATGCTGACAAGACGTTTATTAGCGATGTAGAATTTCGTATTTTGAGGATTGAAAAGATAAAAACTAGCGTTTATACACTTGTTAAACCCTAAAGTAAAAAACAACCTCAAGTTTATTCACATTTTTAAAGGATGAGAATTTTCACCATTTTGCTTCTTAAAATGGCTGCATGACCAAACATGCGTACATACGTACAAATTTGTTTCCCCAGACAATCGTATGGATCGGGCTTACCATGACCATCTTGGATGACGATTACACATTCAGATAAATGAGTGTAATGATACTTGGGAGAAAGTGGAGGGAAAGTTAAACTTTATGAATCCCATTCAACCATTTTCCCTTTTCGTTCTTTCTCTCGGTTTCTTTTCTCTCCCTTTTCCTCGTCTGTAGGCCGTAAAACATAGCCAGTGCTAGTTCTAAAGAGAGTTGGAACAATGAATCCCCACCTTCCGCCATGGAAAAGTAAGCCTTCATAGTGTATATAGCAGGTATGAACGTGTAGCTCTGCATTTGTACACCATAGTGATCGCTGGTTTTATTGACTAACTCTATAAAGTAGGTATGGAATATATAGTGCAGTTCATCTGAGAAATTCCTGGAGGTCAACTTAAGTTTAACTTTATTTGATTGGATCGGACTTATTGTAAGTATTAAGCTTTGAACGGGTCATTGGTACATTATTGTACAGGGTGATGGATGTAGAAACGTACGTGAGTAGCCAGAGCTTTCACTTACGGCATACGTTTGTAAAAATTATATACGTTACCATACATTTTTCATTCATGGTTAGAAATGAAAATGTCAAAACACGTAAATACAAAAAAATTGTTTGTTCATTCAAACAAAAATTGCTCTATGCCAAAATCATAGAAGATGTCCAACAACGTTTTGCTGTACTCTTTATTCAATCTTGTTGGGTCTGTACAAAAGTGTTAGTAGCAAAAAATGATTGTTAATGTTTTGAAACCGATATGCGATAGCATGAATATCTAATTGTTTAAAACTGTTGCACCTTCATTCAAAATATTGGCATTTTCAATTTCGCTGATATCACTGTACATATTTATACATTGTGTCATGTGTACGTCGCATTGCTCACTCCTCAGAGCTCAAATTAACTCTTTATGCCTTTCTGTTCCCTTTTGTCAAAAAGGAAATACCAAGAGAAAGAGACAGAGGGAAAAGGAAAAAGGAAAAAAAGTGAAACGGTAACAATTTTGTCCATGTTGCACTTTCACTTTCGCTTTCCCCCTTTCTTCTTATATGATCCTCTTTGCCTGTTTCTCTCTAGGATTTTAAGGATGCTAAGGATGGGAGCAATAGACTGAGGTACTTTCAACTTTCTCTACTTTCTTTTGTCTTCCCTTTGTTTTTCTCTCCGTGTCTGCGTCTATGACTGCTGCAGGATCTGTTGGCCATATTCTTTCTCGTTCTCGTAATTCGTAATGAGAGTCATATTGTTAGAGGAGAAAGCGAGAGAAAGGTTTTGTCATGTGTATGATTGGAATAGCGATGGAGTTGTTGATTGTGTAAACCCTTCTTGACTTCTAGACTTTACCAGTTCTTTCTAGTAGTAGCTCCACTCTTATCGTATTAAAGTGGATATTGTGTCCCTACAGTCGGCAACTTGTATACTAGCAGCCGGGATATACTCCCACGGATAGATAAATTGAAGTACCTACCTAAGTTTTAGGTTTATGGAAAAAATATAAGAGGGTTAAGGAGTCATTCGGGAGCATCTGAGTGAGAGTGAGCGTGAGTCAGGTACCTTAGACACGGCGAAAGCCTCGGCAACGGCAATGACTATGGCTGGTCTATTTTCAGAAAGAAACCAGTAGCGTGTGTAGATCGATTTCCTGTGAGGCTAGAAAAATTGTATATTAGAAATTGTTGAGTTCCAACTAGTTAAATATGTAATAAGGTCTTACGTAATTTTTATCTGTCGGAGACAGTAGTGACAATCGGATCCGAACATTTATTAAATTTAAAATGTTTTTAAAATATGATTTTACTTTTGAAGCATGTTTTGGAGCCATAAGTTTAAGAAGTGTGGGGGTGGAGGGGGGAGAGGTAAAGCGCCAAGGGCTTTAAAACAACCCCAAAAAATTAAGCGATCGATTCAATTAAAAAATCTAAAAGAACTGTATTACAAAGCTTCCTAGAAAATATTTTGCTTGACGTTTGCCAATTGTTAGTGTTGGTAGGAAACAATCTTAATTTGAAAGTTTCCAATAACACTACGTTCAGAAACTAAAACTTCTACAAGGTAGTGCGGCTGTTATGACAAAGTAAAATGTTAGAATTAATTTGCATCCTACACTAGATGCTGAGTTCGATTTTCTAAAAGATAAAATGAAGTAGGCTGGAATAAGTTGAGGTCATAAGAGGTTATACTAACTTTAAAAAGACCATAGAAAAACTGAGTGGGTAAGCAAACAACAATTTGAATGTTAAACTAAACAGTAAAATACCAAGTAAACTGTTTCAAATTAATTAATGATTCACAGCTTTATGTGATTATATGTTTCAGTCAATTGAATTGTAATGTTAAACTATACACAAGAATATAATTGAGTTTAATAGGAAACAAGTTCACCTCTGATTTTTTTCGTTTACAGTAGATGTCGCTTTTACTCGTTCCAGGCTGTCTTTTTAAACGCGGTAGTGATAAAACGGACGTGAATTTGTTTTACCCCGAGTTCCCTTGTTGTTCCTCCAAATAAACTTGTTTTTGCATGAAAGATTTTGTATTTATTCCACTTCGAACAGGACTCTTTTAGAGCTTACTTTAATTTTAAAGAATGTACAATCACGGTTATTGTAAAAAACATTAGAGCTATATAAAAAGCTTTCATCAGCAAAACTGTAAGCCGTTAGGTGTCCTATGAATTGTTTAATACAAGGTTGCCAAATATGGTTCATATATAAAAATATTCCTAGCTGTTTCATAGTTACATGTATTGTTAATTTAAAGAGCGCATTTTATGACCAATTGTTGTAATTTACGAGTTCTGAAAAATGTAATTCTAGAATGCACAGCTAATAATAAGGTAAAGATTTTAAAACCACTTCTATAAACTTTGCTTTTGTAATTCGTAGCAAAGTCTATTGAGACATTCTGCAGAACCTGGCCAGATACGCTGCTGAAAGAAAAAGTCTAAGTTGGTAAGTTGAAAAAAGCAAAAGCGAAAAGGAAAGCATGGTAAAAGTTTGCATGTATATAATAAGCTGTGTTTATATTAGGCACGTATTATAGGGTACAGTATAGTGTAGTGTTTGGTAGCATAGTGAATGTGATGACCATTGACTCCTTCACTATTAACCCCCGTCCATTACCTTCACCATAATTGTGTCATTAGAATCAGAAAAACTAACAATACGCATCGACTTGACTTTCACCATTCACTTGTTCTTGTACTTCCCGTCTCTCTTACTTTTCCTTTCATCCCACCAACCAACACTTCTTTCCCCACCTAAAGCCGTCACATACTCACGGCCAAGACGAGAAGAACGATCAAAACTAAAGAAACGATCAAGATCCACGATCAAACCAGTCAACTGTACAAATAAAAACATGAGCAACTTTCTCCTTACTCTACACTAAACAAGGCTACTTCAACCGCAACCACGTTCCCACGTTTTTACTTTCTTCCTACCTTTCACATGTCCCACGATTCTTTGTTTACTATAAGTATTGTATTGTATAGTTTGCAATCTATTAAACTACAAGTCTGGTCAGACGCGTTTGCTACTTGTAGGTGGTACGACTTTATATAATAAATGTTACGGAAAGTTTATTTATATAACGAAAATAAATATATGTATCGCTTAAAGTCCGATCTAGTCCTAGTCCACAAGGAAAATGCATGTTTGTCGGACGACTGAGAAGTCGGTATTTTCGGATCATGCGCGCAAACGCACGTCGCAGGGGCCGGGCATACATTCACAGTACATATAATGATCGAATAATATAAATGCGGACTGGATTCGTAATTTAATTTCCTTCTTATCAAATTAGTACGTAAGCTTAGTTAGGTAGTTCTTCAATTTGACGGAACTCCTTAAAACAGTAAATATGTATATAAGATAATTATGTTAGTGTTACTTGAGCGGCTCTAATAATCATTGCGTTGATTAGAAGCTACAAATTATGTACATCTTTGGAACTCTAATAGCCATGTATGTGTTTTGGATCGTTCAAAAGAACTTCTACAGTGTTCTAGAAAATAAAACTATTGATTAAATTACCACGTAAGTCCTTATTTAGTAATATGAAAATTACTTGAAACAAAACTTTCCAAAAATAAATCAATAAAAAACAGCTTTTTTTATTTATTTATACTGCGGCAGACTTCCTCATACACCGTTTACCCCAAAAAGGTTTTGCCCCTTAAACGTATTTGTTAAAACACAGCTTTTCTTAATATTACATTATAGTACTTTGTGCATTTCACGCAAACAATTTGCGTAGATCAGTGATAAAATGTCTGACTACCGCAGCTACCGATTATGGAAGATAACGGCATCTGGAGAATTAAACATCAATGTAATTATTATGTAATTATATTTTATGGATTCCATTTTTAATTATGAACATAGCAACACATACATCACGTTTTCCGATGTAAGGAATTAGTTTTAACCATTCTACAAGAATATTATATTAAGTTTATCACGACTCCAGCCTTTGTCGTGTATTTAGTATTTTGTTTTATTATAAATTAAGTCCCCTGTGGGTATCGCCCATGGGACTGTCGTGTATTTAGTACGTTGCTGAACTTCTACGACCACGAGAAATTGGTACGACTAAACTGTCGGACGAACAGCGAGTCGATTGACCGAGCTGTCCGACAAAATCGTCGTTGTACAATTTTTTCCGTTGAGAATAATCCTTAGCTGTAGCCCGTACAGACAGCGTTAGTTCGAATTAACTTGCTTTCAGAGTTTCTAAGGATCCGCTTGTGCTATGAAATCTAACACTACTTTTTGACGCGTTTACACGACCCACCATATGACAGGTCAAATTCAATGGCTTTGCAGGCACATTCGCTGCCGTTTCCTGCATCTAATCTCTTCAACATTTTACTTTGTACAGTATATGTTGACAGGCAGATATTTTGAAGAAGGTAGCGAAGATAGGATACTAGATAAGGCTATAGATATCTATGTATATATCCTCTACGCTCAATTATCGTCGCTGGTATTGATTGGCGTTAGCTCGTCTTGTAATAAGTCATTTACGAATCACCCCTGAAAGACTGTCAACTATGTAATCTACAGACTGCACATTGCGTAACTGAACAACAGCCCTACCCTCCATCTATGCCCTCGGTATTATGTCTAGCTTCCTTTTCCGACTTCTATCTTCCTACACAGAGACTAGGCTGTTTGGATACGGCCGAGACCAAGAGTGAACCTAGCCCCCACTCTTGTCCTTAGACCAGTGTTACCTCCACTAGCCACCCGTCCCTCTTTTATTCAAATACATAGGACTGAACAAAAAGGAAATCGTGGTATATTGAATGTTTCGTATACTAACGAATAAGGGTATCTACATTTAAAATGCCAGGTACACGTTTTTGAAAATCAGAAAAACAACAAGCTCGCTTTACAGCTAGTGCAAAGTGTCTCACATTTTTTCTGTTTTTGAAGTTTATCGAATTCTAAATGAATTTATGAAATCGCAAAATAATAAACGCACTACCTAAAGTCCTTTTCCTTCTAATTCGTAAGCATTAATTTATTCAAGTGTATTGTCTATGCCCTTCCTTCCAACCTTTGAATTTGTCTTATTATCTCCTATGCAATATCTCTGGGCATAAGCTTACCGTGGGAGGCCCGTGCTTTTATTCTATGGAGATGTACATACATTAAGAGAGGAGAAAGCACTTACTAAGACTGAACAACTGAGAAAACTACAACTGTGAATGTGGCTGCGGTAAGATACGAAAATATGGAGTAGATTGTGCCTTTGGAGAAACGAGATAATAGGCGATACCCTGGGATTGAGATCGACTAAATTGAATTGAGGCACTTAACCAAATTTTCCATTAAATATCTTCACTTTTATTCCCAGCTACTTACGATTAGGTGTGCTCGCCTACGTACATACATAACACAGAATTACAAGGAAAGCTGAGCATGTAGACACATACATGTATGCATACGTAGATACCCATATTAAGTAACTAACCAATCGTAACTTAAAGTAATATTGTTATATACATTCTTTTGGATTTTTGTTCCGTAATGTCCCCATCTCCCTCCTCTGCTCTGTTCAAATGACTTTTTCCATTCTGATTGCTCTACAGAATGGTGGACAGCATTTTGGTTGGGCTGGAGGAAGGGAAGTTGATTGTATTAGAATTTTTGAAAGGGTCATTATCCTGATAATGTCATCAAGGGTAATATGTTGGGATGTGAAATACACTCGAGACTATTATCAGTAACTGCCTCTACTTATACGGCTGCTCCCAAGTCAAAGTCAACCCAGCATAACCAGCACCCGAAACAGACGTGAAACCAGACCAAGACCCACACCAGTAACATCCATCAACTTATACAATATCTACAGTGCTAGAAAGAAAGCTACGCAAGCATTTTACATTAGCGAACGTTCCCTTATTATTTAAACTTATAGCTGTAGCCAGCAGAAAAGTAGAGACGTGCATATGCTTGTAGTAAAAGTCCCAAACCCGACGTGGAAAGTCGAAGTCACTAATGCTGCCACTAATACAGATGGATATTTCCTATTTATTCATTTTATTGCCACATTCACTTACCTTATGCGTTTGCTACCCAATACGAAAATACTCTCTTCATAATAGAAGTAGAGCGTCTGGCACATATTACATTACAAGATTTTAATTTAGACACACCAATTCATATCGAACAAACTGTAATCTGAGCTCACTACCACGAAAAAGCCATAAATAATTTGTAAACGTTTAAGAAATTACAAAGGCTGATATTAAAAGGCTAAAACAAATGTTGGCGCTTTTGGTAGTGCAAAGCATGGAATTACTGTCTAATACAGTTTCTGATAAGTGGAAAACTAATGAATACGTATGTATGCTTTGCAAAAAAGTAGCAAACATAGTATTTAGGTTTATAGAGAGCTCTAAAGCAATACAAACAACTATGAATTAATATTAAATATTATAAAAGTTATCAAATACGATACCGTGTTCTATAGAAACGTAACATAAATGTAAGGCTCTCAAAAACTTGAAATTAACGATGATGTTGACGCACTCAAATAAACTAAAGCACGACAATTGCTTTTTTGACAGTGAGCATTGGAGTTTTGTCACAAGCACATAAATTCTTGAGTTTGTTACTACTATTTGAAGACGTTTTTGCTGACGCAATATTTGTACGACCCTTTATTTCAAGCCTGTATAGTATATAGGAGGTCTTTGTATTGGCATAGGTGTATTATATATCAGAATCAGACCAGAACTCAACTGCCTGTCTGTGCAGGAAGGAAGAGTTCCCATTACAGACGCTATTGTTGTACTTGTACGTATGCGAGTAGGAAATACTGAAATACTCCTCAAACATACACAAATGTCCAGATTGGCTTGCATTGCTATTTATACCAAGTGCCTGTGCTAACTTTGCTTCTCAAGACATGACAATATAGCTGGGTGGGTAATAACCATCAAGTAAATTTTTAAAATACGGCCCTCCACTCAAATGTACAGTAAGAACTCTAAGAAATGTAAGAATTGCATTCCAAGCTGTTTTTTTTTATTCTAAAAAAAAGTCAAAGTTAACACACAATACTGTACTAGAGGCCAGCGATATCTTACAAGTAGTAAGTTACAATGTGTGATGCAGAGCACTAACAATGCTCGTCAGCCATACGCTTCGAGTGAAAAACCAAGAAGAAGAATAACAACAAGGAAAAAAGGAGAAATGAGAACGCTAACGATGCAAACACTAACAACAAGGCAATGCAATTTGCCTTTCCAAAATGTGGTTTGAACAAGTATGATGTCGTTTAGTCAAGCTCAAAAGTTTAGGTATTTAACGTTTTAAAGAAAATGCCAACTTTCGTTGTGTATGTACATACATACATGCTGGGGATAGAAGGGGATAGGGGAAACACTTTGCGAAGATTGTGCTAATCAATTTCTGAAACGGTGCATTTTCTATTGAAATATTGTTGGCTTCCAAAAAAGCCCATATAATTTTCTAGCGTAGGTATTAGCTTTCAAATAAGACCGATATGAGTCAGGCTTTCAAAGTTTCTAAAAAAAAATTCTTGTCTATCTATAAATGATATCTGAATATTTTGCATTGAACTACGCGTTCAAGTTTTTAAATGTTTGCAATGTGTTTGTAAACTTAATCGCAGATTTTAGACATGAACGAATTATAGCTACAAAATATTTACCAGTGCTGAATTTGTGTTTCACACATCACTAATTCTATGTACGTACATATAAACAATATTTTTCAACGTATGTACCTAGTTATTTCTGTTGATGCGTTCACCAAGGGTTTTATGAACAAATAAAAATAAGAAATGAATCAATTAGTTTTAAATGTAACTGGAATTCAAAAGCAATCCTTTTTATATGCTTTTAGTTACTTTTATCACTTTTATTAGCTTGCTCAAGTACTTTTGGGGACTCGTGTCCCTGCATTATTGCGGTGTTCACCACATCAAAATCGACGGGAAAGATAAATAGATAAAATCAAACACAACCTTCCCTCTCTCTCTCGGTCTCTCTCGCTCTTGGTAAACATCTTTGGACCGGTTTAAACTATATGAACGTACCTTATATATATTTCCTATTTACTTTTTGCTTTTGCATTTTGAAGATGTTGACGACGCGGAGGATTGCCGACTGGAAGTCGTTGATGTCAAGCATGCAGAAGTAAAAGTCAAAGGCGAAGTCAAAACGCAAAGGTAACGCTAATAATACGACAGCCTCATCGTTTTTTAATACGAGCAAAGGGAATGAATCCACTGTGTAAATATTCGTGAAGCTGGTTTGTACTTTAAGAAGCAAAGTGAGAAAAGAAACCACGTACTTTTAGATTTAATTAACATACAAGTTTCAGCGCCAAACACATTACTTTTTCAAATCTTCAATATGCAAGACTTTTTTAAAATTACACTTTTTGTAACGTAAGCCCTGTCATTTTGGACAGCCGAACTCCGTATATAGCACACTGTAATAAATTGTTAGCTCACTTTTCCAATTTTGCTTCTACTTAAATAAGGTTTTGCAATGCTGTGTGAGCATTGCATTCAATTTCTGTTCATTTTGTATTTGTAGATGTCCATATCAGCAAAGGTTCACTTCTCTTTTTAAGTCACACTGAACATGACGTATGTAGTGATTGTAAACAATATTAAAATTCGAGATCATGCACGTTTATTATTCACAAGTACCACGCTGACGTTCTATGTACAATTTAGTCAGCGGAGATACTATAGACGTCATTTTAGAGTTCCAAGTTGACAGTTAAGTATGTTACAGTATAGTGTAAAATATAGTTCGCAGTAAATTCTAATGGACAATGTTTGGTTGGCGTTAAGTTTGTCTTACTCTTATTCCAAGGAAAATGTCACCTTCAGGATATGACTTGTGCTTCTGAGTTTGTTTTTTTCACCAGATTTTTAATGATGTACCGGAAGTACTCACTTACGTTGTTGTTTTCATAACTAAAGCTAATTTTATTACTGTTCAGGTTTGATGGGAGCCAAATTGCTTACTTTAGGGTGACGTTTTTCAACACTAAAAAAGTGTAACTTTTGTAAAAACAAGGATTTTAGTGGCGATAAAAGTGCAAGGGCAACCTTTACAAAAGTTTTGTTATAATTATGCTTCTATAGAACACTGCAATATTGGTTGCTAAGCAAAAGGTATGGGAAGAAAAAAGACATAATTTTATTATTGTTATAATTGTTATGTAACTTCGAATAGGAAAAGTCGGAAATTTTAACTTATGTAGTACTGACTAACTCTATTAACTAACTAATTCTATCTCAAGCGTACATATGTTAAATGTTTAGCAAAAACGATTAGCAATACACGAGAGTATTACATGGTTTCAGGTTCAATTAATTAGTTTAATTTCATAGTCCTTAACTAATTACTAATAGTTAAAGTTAAACATCAGCTAATTCTATTTTTCAGTTTAAGGAAAATCATTATTTTAAAAAACTGGTTACTGACTGTTAAATATTTAAGGATTTGGTTCTGTCTAAATGAATGCTACTCTAAATGTACGTAGATACGGTAGTTGAAATTTTGCCGTTGAACAAAATAATATAGAAACAAGCGCGTGTCCACTGCCGCTATATAATCATTTATTGGAATTACATTGTGGCAGACTGGTCTGAAAGTTTCTGTGCACATAGTTATTCAATTTCAAATAAAAAACGGAAAAGCGACAAAGCTAAGATTTCAAATGTTGGTAGTTCTGTAAACGATGAACGCCTGGAATGGGCCTTCAAATTAATTGCAGAGCAAAGAAATTTTGACTTCAGCTCGAGTTTTTACCACGAGAGCATACTGCAATGCTGATACCACGCTTAATTTAAAAAAAGACATACTACAGAGTGTATATGAGAAAATTGCCCTGGCAACCCTAAGCAATACGATATGCGATGTTGGAATGGAATTGGATTTGATTGGAATGAAAAAAGAGCCCAAGCAGTAGCGTATCCAGCACCAAGTCAAGAAGTTAAATGCCTACACTACTGCACAAGCTGCGTTTCAAATGAACTTTTTCAGCCAGAACACTTGAAAACGAAAAGCGTCAACATTTTCAAACTGTATAACTTTGTGTACAAAGAGACACTTTTATATTTACCGTTAAAAAAGGGCTTGCGGCTTCATTACCATCTAAATACAACTTTTACATAATTAAATGTTTTTATTGGGTTAAAACGTTTTACTCAACTTTAAACGCATCTCGAAACACTAGTTTTCAAAACGTACAGATAAACTTCCGAGTATAGCGTGTGCAAGATTACGTCTAGATACGCCACTGGATGTAGAATATGAGAAAAGAGATAGCGCGAGGGGAAAGAGAGAACTAGCATCTGTCCTGTCCCACATGGAAAAGTAGAATGGAAACAAATCACTTGAAGGACTGGCAAATTAAATCTGGGTCTGCTCTGGTCTAACTGTGGGACTATTATCTGTCAACAGAGTAAACCGTCGACTTGATCCATGAGTACATCAAATCTCCTTTGTTTCTTCCATCCTTCTCACTTCAACTCAACTATCTCTATTTTAATCAATGTCCTTGTTTCACTCCACTGCGCACTGCTTTCTCTTGCTCAAAGCAAGAGAAAATAATACATTTGCATCTTAAACATATTACGTTGTATCTTACACTCGTATCTTCTTTATTTATAACAATCCGTATGCCCACTTGTATACACTCACTTTAAATACGAATGCTATCTGTCATGATTTACAGCAGACAACGCAAATAAACTGAATTAAACGTTGAAAAAGACTTTAGAATACATATTTAAGGATTTGACTAGCAAAATGAACACATACGAGAATCCTATTAAGTTTTAGAACAAGAATTTTTTATAGAAACTTGTTTTTTCTGAAACAATTTTTCATAAATTTCAACGCTTTCATAAGATTATATTATTCAGAACATAAGTTTGTATGCAAAACATTTCAATTGTGCAATTATTTACGATCCGTTAGTTTCATACAAACACCTTGTAGAGAGGAGACAGAGTTTATCCATGTACTTGCTCCGTGTCCATTATTCTTAAGCCCGAAAAATTGAATTAACTTATTATGAACACCTTAAATAGGCAGCGTTTTTAAAACAATATTTCTACTAAGCATTATTTTATTTATCCAGAATATATACCGTAAAACGAATATTGAAGTTTAATATGTAAAATAATTTTTAATACTAAATATACTATTGCTATGTGAATAAAGGCCTAAACAAATTCCTTCGTCCTCTAACTTTAATAAATACGAGTAATCCAGAGATTGTAGAAGAGGAAACGGCAGAAAAAAGAAGACGCTTTACTAATGGCGGAAAAACTGGATTGAAATAGATCAATGTAAGTACAGTGAACACTCGTCTAACACGTGACTAGATGAGTTGTGACGATCCTGGAGGTAATGTCCACTGCATTTGTATTGGCTTTACAATGGGTACCGTAAAACGTCTTGTAGAAGACATGTCTCCTAATAAACGACGGGTATTTAATAGACGACAGGGGTGACGTCTTTTTTAAAAATATGTACACGGCGGATCTGTAATAAATGGCAAGTTTTTAATACAGAATAAGCGGCAGCTGCTGTTTTTTTAGTGAAACCGAGACATCATTGTGAGCAATGCTATCTAAAATGATTAAATCACTGGATGGTCTCTAACAGACGGGGGCGATAAAAGCGAGTTTTGTAAATAGAAGGATTAGAAGTTTTACGGTATGTGAAAAGTAACGAAAATATGAGAGAAAAAAGGAATTGCTATCGACTGATTTGATTTACTTTCGCTTTTCTGTGTATCTAGCAGCATCCTTTACTGGTCCGAAGTTCGTCACTATAACTTCAAAATCTGTAATAACATGTAGTCTGGTTTACATTCTCTCGCCCTCTTACACTTGTGAATGGAAATGGTAAAGAGTAAACAGGAGAAAAGCGAAGTGAGGAGAGAAAGTCTGTCATGTAAAATCGGACAACTAAGTACATAAACTTTAAATATAGAAACAGAAAGCTATTGACTATATAGACATTCTCAGGGGCTGTATAGAAAGTTTGCCTTGAAATATGATCGGTGCAAGCTCTTCTATCTACAAACAGTCGTACAAGGTGTGAAACGTTGTAGCGCGTTTTCGGTTCAAAGATGTAGATGCTTTTTGTGTAGGCTTCAAAGAAATGTAGATAGCATGTTTAACACATTTAACAACGTCGCTGTCAGCGACAACGATATATTGAGAGGTAACAAGGTAAACTAGTATGCATGTGCTTCAAAAATATTCTAGATTTCTACACTTTATACTCCTTTTATATTATACGTCGTGTTTGTCAAAAAAGTGTTAGGAAAAGAGGAAA
The DNA here is from genome assembly GCA_034695205.1 of Dicyrtoma fusca. Taxonomy (NCBI): domain Eukaryota; kingdom Metazoa; phylum Arthropoda; class Collembola; order Symphypleona; family Dicyrtomidae; genus Dicyrtoma; species Dicyrtoma fusca. The sequence goes on along the minus strand of JAQFZC010001766.1, from coordinate 1,606 downwards.
ATACTAGAGAAAGCAAACTAAGGGTAAGATGTAGTACAAGAAGCGGAAGGCGTAACACCACGTCCCTCTCTGTAAAAGTCTTCTAATGCTGTCTGCATGATGTCAAGTCGAGAGGACGGAGCACGTATCTGCGGATCACAGAAGGATGCACGGTTAGTGTTGAGCGAAACGTAACGTGACGTGAAAGAAGTGAAAGCACATATATGTGTAGAGACTGGAGATGGATTCTTCAATATTATTACATGGAAGACTTTCTCTTTCCTTCCCTTTCAACGGAGAGTGCAACGTGATTTCGCCTTCGTTTTCTAGAGTTTTGACGTGCTTTTGATGTGGAAAACTTGGTTAGGTATGCACGGAGACAGAGCCATGAATTGAATTTGAAAATCGTTTTATTACGTCATTAAGCTATTCAATTTTTCTTCGCTTTCACCCATCTTTCTAACGTGGATGTAGTATAACATTTCGATTTCTATTTCCCCTACTTTCACTATATCATATTATACTTCCAATACTAGCACTCCGACGACTACTTTCACTATTACTTGTACTACTTTAGTTTGTTGGTCCGGGCTCTAGTTCTGGTTCGAGCCTCAGCTCGTCTCCTCCTTCTCATTTCCTCGTTGAATCAATGAAACGCTCTTCCAATTCCAATCTGTTACCCTCACTCCTTCTTTCCTACTCAATCTCTACACTTTCCCTATAGCGAGACATCTAGATACTTTCCTTTACTTACAACAGCGAGCTATGTACATACTCAGCCCATCCTAGTATCTCGGCATCTTTATGTGGTACTGGTCCTGTATTATCGACTTCCAATGTCGACTGGGATATTATTATACTTCGGAGTGACTCTGTATGAACTTACTGTGGTAGAAGTAGTAAAAATCACTTTCACTCTGTATCTTTCCGAGTAAACTATACTCTGTGCAGTCATTGCTATATGCTATAGATTTGAGTCTGACTTTTTATAGTGCTTACACAGCATATACTAGTTTTCCCCTTCAACTTTTCCAGCACCCGAAGAGAGCTGTAGAATACGTTACTCGGCTTTAGTGTGCATTCCAATCACTTTCTATTTTTAATTCCTGACTTGACTGACTAACTCACTCCGGCTTGAGTTTTGAGTGCCTACTCGCTTTCATTTTCATATTCATATTCAGTATGAAGTAATGTGTTCAGGAAAGGAATGAGAAAACGTTTGTCAACATTGTGTATTTGAAAAATATATGAGACAAATGTTGCCGCCCGTCCTACGGACGGGTGTACGTTCAAATGTGTTTACTAAAAATTGCACACTAAAAAATCCAGAAATGAGGGTATGTTGGAACTTACTGTAGAATGCAAGGCACATAAATGGCAGATCGAGGATCGGGAGATAAGTACAGTATCTAGTTTCTCGTATTCTTAGAGTGACGCGTAGCTAAAGACTAGTAAAGCAGAGTGACGCTGAGCAACTGAACTGGTGAATTGGTACATATGTACCATAGTGTGACTATAATTTAAAGCTGATTGCGCAAATAATCAAACTGGACGAGACACCACAACGAAGCGTTAGATGTTTTTTCAATTTTATTATTAGGATGATTCTAAAATGATATGGAGAATA
>JAQFZC010001765.1:0-27117 GCA_034695205.1 Dicyrtoma fusca | reverse complement strand
AGATCAGCCATACTCAGGATCAGTACTTTACATAATTACTTCAACTACATCGAGACCAGCATTGATCTACTCAAAAACGTAGCTAGATACAATATCCACACCTATAAAAATCTCTCTACCTACTAGCCTACTACCATAAGACCGACACCAACTACGATTACTAACTACAGAACTGCAAGGCTGTCACTGTAACCAAAACGAAAAGTCTACTACCTATAATCACAATCACCGTAGCTGATTTCATATTTAGTGTAATTTGGCTACCTAATTTTTTTAAGTATAGAATAGAACTATACTCATTCATCATTGGCGGATTGTTAGTGTAATAGTGGTCCTAGTATGGAGGATTTGCTGTTAATCTGTAAATACTTACATACCTACTTAAAAGCATTTTGTAATAGTGAATGGTGAGTTTAGTAAGTCACCAGTTATTAATAAAAATAATAAAATTATATTAGCAAAGGTTAAAGTTAGAGGTATTTCAGTGGCATTTGTCATTTGTGATTTAGTGGGTTGTTTTGCTGTTAGTAGGAGCGGACTCCCTGTGGCTGGTATGCCAGTCAAATCATGAACTAAAACTGTGACTCTCGTCTATCACTGAGTGTAGTTTTTTGTTGTGCATCTGTGCATGATTTATTATTGAAGTTTCTAAAGTTGACTTAACTTATCACATCACCTCAGACAGATGGATTATAGATTTTTAATTTCTGTCTCAGTTCACTAGTTAGGAGGCAGGGGTACAGTTTGAAGTTTAATGTAAATGTTTTGGATTTTTGTAATTTATTTACGATCTGATCAGCTTAATATGCGTTTTAGAAATTACGAGCTGAGTTTAAATTATTGATGTGTATCATATCCGATATCGATTTATTTCACGGTGAATAGCCATTGATGTTTCATCTTGTCATTTCGAATGATGTAAGTTAAATGAACATTTTAGGATTCTGTCTTCGAATTTGATAATTGTACGTAAAGACATTTACTTAAATATGTGTTGTGGTTACATCACGAAGCAATGTGGTTCAATAACGAGTTAGAATATTTCAGTGGATACATAATATGTAGTTTTTAAAATAATCTAACCGAAATTTTCAAGGAAAAATAGATTAACATTTTGACTGTCTCGTTTTTTCATGTCTAGATTTTTATCAGTAACCATCGTTAATCGTCACGTTGCCAGTACCCACACCGCACCGCACCGGACTTCCAGAGCTTGCAAGTTTGGAAATCGAAACGAATCGAGGTAGGATATTTTCAACTGTTGGATCTCGCTTTGGTGAAGAAATTGGGAAGAAGTAAAACAAGAAATAAAAGGAAAAAGAAAACGATGCTTAAACATGGTGTGTCCATGACTGCGTTGAATTAATGATGGTCAGCGGGGTGACCTACACGAAAGAGATGTTTATTATACGGGCATTGGAAAAGATCCTGAGTGACCGGGAGATCAAGAGGTCACATCATGCTCAACTCAAACGAGCTTGTGAAGTTGCCCTTGGTAAGTTTAATGTTAATCAGGGCTGTCTGTTTATTTCTATCCACCTAATTTTTTTACCACACGAAAAGCATTTGGTTTGGAGTTGAAATCGTTTATTTGAAATATTTGAAGGATTTGTTTTTGTTTTTTCAGAGGAAATCAAGGCTGCACTTCTCGCCCTTCAGGAAAGCCAAAATGAAGAAGTGAGGAAAGGAAAAGAAAGTGGAGGAGGAGAGTTAAATTCTTCCGCACTTCCCTTACCAAAATCCGATCAGTCCATTCCGATTGACTCGGAAAAATATTTTGTACCTTTTGAACTTGCTTGTCAGAGTAAGACTCCACGGATTGTTGTCACTGCACTGGATTGTCTCCAGAAGTTAATCGCGTATGGTCATTTAACTGGAAATTGTGAAGACTCCACCGCACCGAATAAAAAGCTTATTGATCGAATTGTAGAAACTATTTGTGGCTGCTTCGTTGGTCCTAATACAGATGAGGGAGTACAGCTTCAAATTATTAAGGTAATACACATTAATTCAAGTTATTTTCAACAACAGCAGTTAAGCTCGAATGCGTGCGTACCTAAATTTGGTAGACGCAGAAGGTGATTTTTGTAAATTCGGTTTTTTCAAAGCATACTTTTTAAAAACAATCGCAATATATTGTGAAGTGTAAAACATTCGATGCATGTCTTTAGAAAAATGTGTTTTTGTTTTATGCAGAAGGTGCTTTGAAACCAAGATTCTTGAATAATGCAAATTTTGTAACTCATATTTACCGGAAGCAACTTTTTAATTCGGGTGATTAAAATTCTTGTTCTTCTTTTTGCAGGCATTATTAACGGTAGTAACGTCTCAGCACGTTGAAATTCATGAAGGGACGGTTCTCCTCACCGTTCGTACGTGTTACAACATATACCTTGCTAGTAAAAATTTGATAAATCAAACGACAGCTCGTGCCACGCTAACTCAGATGCTCAATGTTATATTCTCACGAATGGAAAATCAACATTTGTTAAGTAGACATTCAAGCAGTACAACCAGCGTCTCTACTTTGAATAACACTAAAGACTGTGAGAGTGAAAATAATTCTAGTTTAAATAGTAATCATATACCAACAGCGGAACAGCCGGAAAATGCACATTCCAACTCCAGTAACACTACAGCTAACAATAACAATTATAATAATAACAACAACAATGATGACGCAAGCGTTAAATCGGAAAAGTCTTCAAATAATGATGATAGTGACAATACTTCAGCTAAGGTATCAGTAGGTGAAAATAATCAAGGCATTAAAGAAGAATTGAAACGGATTCAGGATACTGTAGAAAGTGCAGGTGAAAAAGAAACCGAGGGGACTCTGTCGAATAATACAACTGAATCCAGCCCAGTTGAATCTTCAGCAGTAGAACAAAAAGATGAAAGAGTTTCAACACCCACCAAAAGTAGAACGACAACTCCAACTACAAATGGACCCAAGAATCCATTTGAAGAAGAAGAGGACGAGGGTAATGTGGAAAATGTAAAAGACATCGACGAAGGAAAACAGTCCGTGAATACAAATCCATTTGTTGAGAATGGAATTGCAGAGGATGACGTAATTGAAGGTAATAAAGAGGTGGTCGTTGTCAACGGTGACGGTGACGAGAAAAATTATGACCAAGGCGACAATGATAAAGCGTCAGAGGAGTTAGGGGGAAATAAAACAGAGGGAGGGAATGAAAAGCAAAATGGTGATGTGCCTAACATCGTTATTCAGTCCCCGTCACCTTTGGAAGTGGCAGAAAATCTTTTGGAAAATATTCTTGGTAATATTTTAAGCCAACTAATTAAACGATGCATTCAGAATTAGCGCATTAATTAGTGTGAACTGTACAGGAACACCAGGGCTGTTTTTTCGAAATATGCTTACTTTTAATATATTAACAATTTGATTGCTAATAGATGAAACAAAGCCTAAAGAAGCTGGTACAACTCCAGTTCCCAGTCAGTCCCCAGCTCCATCCAATTCTGAAGATACTTTATCCAGTCAGTTCAACAACCAGTCTTCATCACCCAATACACCAACTATTACGAGAGTGCCTTCACAGGTATGGTGAATCTTTTTTGTCTCAAACACACTAATATGAACTACAAGTGGTTCTTTGTAGTTCCTAACTATAATATTCCGCTTTCCTGGCGTTCTTTCCATGTAGTTTAGAAATTATTTCTGAATATTCACTCGTTGGCAGGAAACACATTTATGTGTACACGTATTCTACAAGCAATTAAATTAGCGCGAAAATTATATTTATAAATTATATATTTAACTACTATGTTTAAATATATCTAAATACGGACTACAGATCAATGTAATTATTGTAATGTGTAATGGGAAGTTATTACTCATTTAAAAATATTGAAGTTTATACTTTTTAATTAACCCTCACAGTATTTTCGCATCATGATGGATGTAAAGGTGATTTTAAAAATACTTATCCGCTATCTGTTTTTTATTGAACGCAATTAATACTTATTTTTGTTTTGTTTTCTTCTTGGAATTACAAGTTCATTTTTTTATCCAGTCATGGATCAATTCTTTGCAATATTTTGTTCTTGGAATGTACTGTGCATGCAAAAAGGCATATCCGTTCATTCTAATTTTCTAATTTTTTACCTGCTGTAGTCCCCAGTACTTATTTTATTTATTTATGAATTTTTAAAGATTTGCATTGCTTCAAACTTTTATTACATTTCAGTTTAAATGGTCAATAGTAATTTTTATTGTGAGGAATTTTTGAAAATAATTATGAATTTATATAAAACAGGAGAGCATGGAGACGTCGGTTGAGAATGAGAATGCAAGTGCTCACTTTGTTCATATTTTACAAAAGGACGCATTCCTAGTATTCCGAGCGCTTTGTAAATTATCGATGAAGCCTTTACCGGAGGGAGTTCCAGATCCAAAATCCCATGAGCTCCGCTCGAAAATCCTCTCCCTGCAACTCCTCCTGTCCATCGTTCAAAATGCTGGAGATGTTTTCAAATCCAATCCAATTTTCATCACAGCGATACGACAATATCTGTGCGTTGCTTTGTCTAAGAATGGTGTTTCCTCCGTCCCAGAAGTCTTTCAATTGGCATTGGCAATATTTCTTGCCCTTCTGGCAAATTTTAAAACCCATTTAAAAATGCAAATTGAAGTTTTCTTCAAGGATATCCTCCTCCCATTGGTGGAGTCTCCTGGGTCGTCATTTGAGCACAAGTGGTTGGCCGTCCAAGCCCTCACCAGAATTTGTGGGGATGCTCAGTGTATTGTGGACTTGTATGTAAATTATGACTGTGACTTGTCCGCTGCTAATATCTTTGAAAGGCTGGTGAATGATTTAAGTAAGATTGCACAAGGACGGCAGGGAATTGACTTGGTGGGGAGCAATGCTATTCAAGAGAAGGCCATGAGGATTAAGGGGATAGAGGGACTTGTTGGAATTTTGCAGTGTATGGTGGAATGGAGTCAAAGTCTTTATGTGAATCCACAAGTTCAGTCTAATCTGAGTAAGTCAGCTCAATACATTTATTTTTCATTATTATTGTTGCAAATGTTTATTTTATTAATCTCTAATTCCTTTTCTGTATTAAATCTTAGTTCAAAATGTGAATGAGGCTTCATCAACGGATAGGCCTGGAGAAGAAGAACCGGAATTAACGAATAAGAAACCTGATGTAGATGACAATCCCGAACAATTTGAAGTCATTAAGCAACAGAAGGACATTTGGGAGCAGGGCATTGAGTTGTAAGCTTGAATTCAATATTGTGATTCAAACTATTATATGAAAATGGAAAATATTCATATAATTGTTATTGTTACTGAATGAAATGTACAATTTTATTTTGATTTCTGTATATATATAGGTTTAATCGTAAGCCAAAACGAGGTTTGGCATTTCTCCATGAAAGGAATTTACTAGGTGATAGTCCCGAAGAGATTGCGTATTTCTTTCTCACAGATGAGCGGCTCGATAAAACGTTAGTGGGAGAGTTTCTGGGCGATCCTGAAAAGCATAATAAACAGGTATTGCTTTGAATTGCCATTTTATTAACTTTCGAAGGTGATTTTTAATGATTTTTAATTACCAAGTAATAAATAGGCTAAAAAATTTCGTAAGCCGTTTAAAACCTTGCCACGTTTTACTTGCGATTTGTTTATGCAATTTTGTTTTTGTTTGTGTGCAGGTTATGTACGCGTATGTGGATCAAATGGATTTTAAAGATAAAGACTTCGTGACGGGTCTCCGATTATTTTTAGAAGGATTTCGGCTTCCTGGTGAAGCGCAGAAAATTGATCGACTCATGGAAAAATTCGCTAGCAGATACTGTGAATGCAATCCTAAGTAAGAGGAAAATCAAAAATCAAAACATTTTTTGTATTTACTGTAATGTGATGTTGTAAAAAAAACACGGGGTTGCTATCAATAATATTTACCTATTTTCAGTAACGGCGTTTTCGCTAGTGCTGACACGGCTTACGTCCTAGCTTATTCGATAATAATGCTCACCACAGACTTGCACAGTCCGCAAGTGAAGAATAAGATGAGTAAAGAGCAGTATATAAAAATGAACCGGGGAATAAATGACAGTCGGGATTTACCAGAAGAATATCTGTCACAAATCTATGATGAAATTGCCGGGAATGAAATCAAAATGAAGGGGTTGGCTAAATTTGGAAAACAACCCAACTTGGCGAACGACAAGAGGCGTCGACTTCTCTGGAATATGGAGCTAGAAGAATTGGCAGCCACTGCCAAAAGTTTGATGGAATCTGTTAGTCATGCTCAAGCTTCCTTCACTTCCGCCAAACATTTGGAACATGTGCGTCCCATGTTTAAGTTGGCTTGGACACCCTTCTTGGCCGCCTTCAGCGTCGGGCTTCAAGATTGTGATGATACGGAGATTTCAAATCTCTGCCTTAATGGAATGCGGTGTGCTATTCACATTGCGTGCATTTTTCATATGAAGGTAACTGTTATTACCAAAAAGCTAGGGACTACGTCCCTTTGAATTTTTTACTTCGAAATTTGTTACTGGATCCGATGTCGTAAACTTATACAACAGTATCTTGTTTGCTTGTGGAATCGCAAAACGGGCTAATCTCGGTGTGTTTTATTTTATTTTCTGTAGCTGGAGAGAGACGCGTATGTGCAAGCATTAGCTCGCTTCACTCTCCTCACCGCGAGTAACTGTCCGCTAACAGAGATGAAGAGTAAAAATATCAATACGATTAAAACTCTAATCACTGTTGCTCAGACGGAAGGTGAGAAATGCCTTTTCACCGGTAATTCCCCGTTTTTTTCTATTTTTTGTTTCTCTTTTTGCCTTTTGTGGTGACGGGATGCCGGGTTTTTCAAACAATTATATAACCCATTAACACAAAATATTGCTTACGCTTAATCCAATTAATGATAGCTTAAATTGCTTGCATACTGTTATTATTATTAATGATTATAATTTGTGCTGGTGACTAGCAAGTGTTATTGAGTATGGTTGAAAATTTTCAGGTAATTATTTGGGAACAGCATGGTTGGATATTTTGAAATGTATCAGTCAGTTGGAGTTAGCTCAGTTAGCAGGGGCAGGTCATCGATCAAATCGTGATGGTTCAAAAAGTACACTTACGTGGGCTGCTCTGGCTGGGTCTATCACGGAAACGTCGCATGATCCCATGTCGCTCAATTTAAATTCATTGGATCGTAAGCTTTGAAAATAAATATGCGACGATATGCACTATAATAGATTTTAAAATGTAAATATTTAATTTTAATCGTTATTTTTTAGCGAGTGTAAAAGAATCAATTGGAGAAACGAGCTCACAGAGTGTTGTGGTGGCAGTGGATCGTATTTTTACGGGCTCAACGAGACTTGATGGGGATGCAATTGTTGATTTTGTCAAAGCTTTGTGTAATGTAAGTTTGTATATGTTTTTAAAAATTGTTAGTTTAGAAAGTTGAAGTTGTTTTAATTGCCCTATCGGTATCGTTGTTGTTCCGAAAATGAACTAAAGTTTTACCTAATGTAATTATTGTTGCATAACTGAAGGTATCCTTGGACGAACTGGCTCACCCTCACCACCCCAGAATGTTCAGTTTACAAAAGATTGTGGAGATTTCCTACTACAATATGGGTCGTATCCGTTTGCAGTGGTCAAGGATATGGGAAGTATTGGGGGAGCATTTTAATCGTGTGGGTTGCTCACCAAATGAAGAAGTTGCCTTTTTTGCGATTGACTCCCTCCGTCAACTGTCCATGAAATTCATCGAGAAAGGCGAATTTGCTAATTTCCGTTTCCAGAAGGATTTCTTACGACCATTCGAACATATTATGAAGAAAAATCAGTTAGTTTAAAATTTTTAACTTTCTATTAGACTCAGACTCAGTGACCAAGCTATCGCATTTAGTTATTACTATTTAATGTAATTCAGTTGAATATGAATTTGTCTAATTATGTTTGTAGATCTCCTGGAATACGAGACATGGTTGTGCGCTGCATAACTCAGATGGTGAGCTCACAGTCTTCAAAAATCCGATCAGGATGGAAGAATATTTTTAGTGTGTTTCATCTCTCCGCGTCGGATGTGGATGCTAATATTGTGGATATGGCTTTTCAGACTACAAATAAAATCATTGGTGAGTCAACGAGTCGAAATTCTGTATTGCCGCTATTATGTTTCAAAATAATCGTAACGTGTATGCTTATATTTTTGTTTGTTTTGTCACCAGGTGAGTTGTATGAAAAGAATTTAGTAATTTTAGTGGATTCATTCCAAGATGCAGTGAAATGTTTATCCGAATTCGCCTGCAATGTTGCCTTCCCCGACATAAGTATGGAAGCTATTCGATTAATTCGACACTGTGCCAAATACGTCCATGAAAAGCCACAGGTGAGAATAATAAGGGCTAAACATTAACTTTCTAATTTTAGTCTAATCTCATTTGAAATTGTTATTTTGTCGTTTTATAGCTTTTAATTGAGCATAGTATGGATGAAATCACAGTGGCAGAAGAAGATAGAATTTGGGTTCGTGGTTGGTTCCCTATCCTCTTTGAGTTATCTTGTATTGTGAATCGGTGCAAGCTGGATGTTCGAACTCGTGCTTTAACTGTAAGGAGGAAATCACAGTTGATTTGCTAGTTGTCTTTTATTTAGTAGTGTTTATTATCGCCTTATAATTCCCCCTTCTAAAGCAGACGAATTAAAAACAATTCCCTGAAAGTTATTTGGTGTTTAACATATTTAATGAGGCATTTACAATTTAAAAGCTATTTTCAACATAATTTTCTAGATACTTTACATCTTTGTATTCTTTTAGTTTATAATGTTTGTTCTCTTTCTTCAGGTTATGTTTGAAATTATGAAAACATACGGAGAAAGTTTTCAACCCCATTGGTGGAAGGATTTGTTCCAGATTTTATTTAGGATATTTGATAATATGAAACTTCCTGAACAACATCACGAGGTAACTAATACCGTAAACAGTTTCCAATAATTTTAGAACGATCATGTCGTAGGTAATTCGTTGGTAAAACTGGTTTACATAATATTCTATTTTACTTCGATAACAGAAAGCCGAGTGGATGACGACTACATGTAACCATGCCTTATTTGCAATCGTGGATGTATTCACACAATACTATGAAGTTCTTGGCCCACTTTTAATGGATGATCTTTTTACACAACTTCAGTGGTGTGTTCAGCAAGGTACAGCAATCTAATATTAAACATTACTTTCTAAAACCGTAGTACGTTAATCGAATTCCTGACATTCAGGTTGTACACATAAGTGAGATTCTACTAGTAGCTTGTCGTATCTGGTGTTTACAGCTGTGTGTTGTGTTTACATATCTAATCGTACTAATCTTAGTGTTTACGTTTATATTTTTCAACTTTATAATCCTCGTGTTGACATTTGTATTTTTGAACTTTAATACGAGCTTACGCATAATCTACGAAAAATATTTCGAACCCTTCATCATGACAAAATTGAATCAATTTGTGATAGTTCTGAAGGCATTATTATGATGGATTTTTGATCATTGGTCATGAGACCCATGTTAACTCCCTATTTTTATGGATATAATGCGTTTATAACTATCATAAATCTATTCGTTTTTCGCAGGGTGCGTTCGGGATAGGTTCCTGATGCAGAATGCGTACCTATGTATGAAAAATAAAAAGTTGTATTTATATGTGGGATGTGTTTTTGTGATTTCAGATCATGAACAACTGGCCCGTTCTGGAACACATTGTTTTGAACACTTAGTCATCTCAAGTGGTTCAAAATTTTCCCCTGCCGCATGGAATTCAACTTGTAAATTTTTAAAGACCATTTTTACTACTACCCAACCTGACGTTCTTCTCACGTGGAAGCCCACCATGTCCATGGACTTGACGAGCGGCGAGCGTGGACACAGGGTACACTTTTACAATTTGTTAGAAAGTATTGATTGCACGTGTGTACTTTGACAACAAATTATTCTAGCTTTTAACATGTGAACTTTGAATTATTAAGGAGTCCGAACATAATCACAATCATATCAATGAAGGGGGAAGCAATAAAGACGATCCTCATTTTTACCCAGATCAGTCTGTAAGCTATTTAGGATGCATATTAATACTTAAAATAATTCATCTATTGTAATAGGAAATCGATGGTATCACTAATACTTTATTCAGTTGAAATAATTGATGCTTTTTAAAGGTTATTTGTGATTTATTTATTTTTATGCAGGAGCACGAGAAGCTATTTGGAAAACTTCTGATAAAGTGTATCGTTCAGCTGGAGTTGATTCAGACTGTAGATAATATTGTATTTTTTCCGGCCACATCCAAAAAAGAAGATGCTGAAAATCTAGCTTTGGCACAAGCAGACATGTCAGAAAAATCCGTGGTCCCATGTGAGCAACAACGGGAGGAGCAGGGAATGTATCCTTTTCTCAGCAGTGAACATTTATTTATTCTGCTTGACAGCCTATCTGTGTCCCATAGTTTCTCAAAACTTTTTAATCTTAATAATGAACAGGTAACTTGAGTGTGCTAATGATTCAGAGATTATCCAGAGCAATGTCACATGTAATATCATAAGACGAATTCATAACCAATTGGGATTTGTTGTATGTATATTTTTAGCGTAACTTATTGTGGACAGCTGGCTTCAAAGGACAAGTGAAACCGAATTTAATTCAACAAGAGGTTCAAAGTTTAGCCACATCCCTCCGAATCTTATTTAGAATGTATTTAGATGAATTGAGAACGGATGCTCGCTGTGAGATTGAGCGCCGCCTCATCGTTCTCTGCAAAGGTGCTTTAGAATACTTCCTTTCCTTGCCCTCCAATTCTCACCGTGACACTTGGACCAATCTACTTTTACTGTGTCTAACTAAAGTTATCAAATTGCCAGAAGATAGGGTAAGTATTTTGTATACTCTGTACATACCTGGTTTATTTTGTCCTTCTCCGATTCTAGTGTTAAAATGCACTTAAAGGAAGCGATATATAGTTGTTTAATACTGTAAAAATTTAATTCTACGTTAAACCAGAATAATTTAGTAATAATTGCTAAATTTCGTACCTTTAATTTCAGTTTAAAGTTCACACGACCCATTACTACCCACATTTGTGTGAGATGATTTGTCTGGATTTAAAAGCCGAATTAAAAGCTGTCCTTCGTCGATATTTTATGAAAGTTGGGCCAGCCTTTGGAATATGTCATGGAAATGCGATGACCACCAGCGCTCATGCCAGCGTGAATGCCAGTTCCTCGAATGTAACATCATCACACCAGTCCGTCTCTTCAGGAAATCCAAGTTTATCCTCCATTGGAAGTGGGTTGGGTCCACCTAATTGACATTTGGTCCTGGCTAATAATATGACGACGACCAAGTGGCCGCCCCAGCACCTTCTGTTGTCGTCGTCATCATCATCTATACCACCATCGTCGCCAGTGTCGTCTTCACTTCCACAGCCACAACTACTTCTCACCAAAATGGATCTTTTAGCTTCTGTCTGAAATTCTTAGTGTAAAATTAAACTTTGTATAATTGTTTCCAGGTTCAGAAATAGTTATTGTACTTACGGGGAACAGAGACAGGTCGACATAAAAAAATGCAGCAGCAATTCAGTGTATTAGTATTATCATTATCAAACGTTTTTGAATTGCTATTGAGTACATACGTTTAATTGTTGATTTGTGTGTGAAATAAGTTTTTAAACTCCCAAATTAAAGCTTAACTAAGTTTATAACGAATTGAAGGGAAACAACTAGGCAAGGAATGTATTGTGGAATCAAGAGAACACACCTGATAGAAAAAAATTGAATTATTTTAAGGCGTGATACCATTTTTATTATAATTGCTGTACTATCTATTCGAATTTGCTAATTTGATTGATTTGGATAAAAACTAAACTTAAATTAATAATAGATTGATACTCGTGTAATCAATTGTTTGAATTCAATTTGTGTGGATTTTAGAAATGAAGTTTTGTATTTCAGTCTCGAATTCAATGTGTTTCACTGTCCAGTTGTTTGTCGATGCCGCTTTCTTTTTATAAAATTATGTAGGGTTTATTCAGCTTTTTAATTGTTTTTTCGTTTTGAGGTGATGTTTTAATCTAATAATAATAGAAATTGGGAGAGAGAAAATAGTTTAGTATATATTACTAATTGTCTGTATATAAGAAATAACGCATTTAAATTTGATTTGATTTTTGATAATTATTTGAAGTAAAAGCAAAATAAACTACATATTTAAATTAATTGATGGGCAAGGAAACGAAAAAAAAAAGACTTGAGTAGTAATTATTGTGAGAATCATTCCAAGCTTCTTAAGTATTGATTTCAATGTTAGTAAAAATAGTAAAATAGGACTTTATTTACCACTGAAGTGTTTGTTGTACCATGCTGTGGGCCTTGGTTTAGGTTCGGAGTTAACTTATAATTTATTCATGTTATAAATAATTGTACATTGCTGGGAGAGAATGCAACTTAAATTGTATTATTTAGTTTTTAAAATTACAACAAACTATAATATAATGTAAGTAGCAATTTTTCGAGACAGAAATTATATCTACGTACTTACGACGGATTCACTAATTAAAGTAGAAAGGGAACTGAAAGCAAAGAGATGATTTAATTTAATATTTATTTACTTTTGTGTAGTTATGTAAGTACTACTTATATGTTTAATTTTTAATTTTAATTTTGGATCTTGGGTAGTTAGAAAACCAATATACACACTTGTCGTATTTTGCCGTTTAGAGAAACGAATAGAAAACATAATCGAAAACACGTAGGTAAGTTAAGTAGATTTTTTCAAGTCAGAAATTAAAATTTACTATTTAGGAAAGATCCCAGGTCAGTCGTCCAGAATCAGCATCTAAATGGTGTGAGTGGGAATGGATTATATTATTAATTATGTAAATACCTAGTTGAAAAAGTTAGGAATCGAAGAGAATATTAAAGTAATGTTATTCCTTACGATTTACGATGTTCTTGTTGTAAAAATTATTATAAATTTCATTGTATGTAGTGCACCATAATGTACGTGGTATAATGATTTAAAGGTAGTCAGTAACTAACTACAAAGAGTTATTTAATCAAATGCAATGGTTTATTATTATTTTGCATTAAGATTAGCGAATGTATAGCTTTTAGGTTTGACTTTGACTTTCATGCGTGCAATAATTTCCTCTCCCCTTTTCATTCTGAATGGAAATGGAAGGGTAAAACGAAAAAGGGACGAATTACCTTACATTCATATAAAAAAAATATAGAAAAAGCATGTTTTTAGAGCGAAGTGTCTATTGTAGCACGTTTGTTGTGTTTTTCGCAGAATAGTAGTCGCAGCACAATTACGTAAATTGACAATGAGAGTTCAGTGCATTATTAGAGGTTAAAAAGTAGTTGTACAATTACCGTATATTAAACTTTTGTAATTAATTGAAGCCGACCTTGATTGAGTTAATTATGCCTTTCTTCACAGAACTTATGTAAGTACTACTGAATTCGAGTGACAGACAACAGGAAAAATAGTGCGTTAACCAATATTAACCATAGCCTCCAGCCGCCATTCAAATAAGGAAGATAAATTATTGGAAATAAATTCGCTTCTAAAAATAATAAACTATCTAAGTGGCAAATAATAAATTATTACTGCCGAAGCCGTTGGTCCGCGGATATTAAAAAAAATCGTGGATTCGCTATACATACAAGTATCTTTTAATAATTCTTTTATTTGTGTGATGTGTAGTTGTAATAATGTGTGCTATCTGTAAAAATGGCAGTGCGTGACACAACAGGCATGATGATGTGTGACCCACAAAGTGGCCGAAGAGGATTGAGTTGGGAAAAACGGTATAAAAGAAAAAAATATTTAGTACTTCGAAAAGAATGTAGAGAAATCATAAGCGCGTTCCTTTTGGAATGTAGGTTTGTAAATTAATATAAAAAGAACGAATACAACTACACTACAATTTAACGTAGAATTTTTGAAATTATACTAAACTATTATGAATTTAGGAACGAATCACTGAATTTAATTAAGAGGAGTACCATTAGGATTACTTACAACTAAGATGGCGAAAACTGTTATGAAGTAAACCTATCTTCATTATATTCAGATTTCAGATAATAAAAAAGAAAAGGTGCTGTGTTATTAAACTATAGCTGTATGCATCATTTAATTTTTACATCATACTATATGCAGCTAATCGGGATTAAAGCTGGCTGTGCTTGCTGCCTGCCGGAGATTATCGACTTAACAAGTTCTGCACCCTTCTTCAAGATTCTTTTTACTAATTTTATTACAGTATTAATTCAGCGCTTAGAGTTTGCTGGCAGCAGCATAGGCATTCACTGCTCATTTTAATGTGAATTTTACGAGAATATTTTAATATTTTATTCATTCATATTTCTTTTATAAGTAATACATATACATTGTCCGTTCTGTCATAATAATGTTTTATCTTTATTACTATTCTTATTAAGTATATACAGTAGGTAGAAGGTATTGGGTTCAGGTTAAACGTTGACATTGAGATGAAGTTTAAGTTGAAAGGTTAAATTCTCAAGTGTGGGTGCGTCCAGTTAATTGTGGACCGTCTTTTAAATGTGGTACTATTGGTATTTTTCCACCGAGCAGTGTGTCAATACTTTCGAAAGTCTCTCTGGTACTCGATCGATTTTTATTGACCTGTACCACATTTACAAGACCGATCACAATTAGCTGGACGCACCCGAGTACTAATTATTGATTTGCATTAATTAAAACACCATTAATGTACATACTACTACTGCTACTACATTCTCAAAACCGCCGCTCCGTCTGCATCTCATACACTTTCACAGCAATCAGCAGCAAAGGTGTTTATAAATGAACTCTAAGAAATACTAAGAATTTCAGCTAATATAATTAGACATCATTTGTGAGAAAATACAGTGCGAGATGGGAGCTTTCTAACAGAAGTAATCTCGTTACGGCCAGTTGTCAAGTTTTACAGTACAAGGGTTTAAAAAATTGCGTACAATGTGTATTAAGATCCCTTTGTCCTGAAAAATGGCCTGGTATATATAATTAAGTATTATATCAACGGGTAGTTTGTTAATTAAACATCCTTTCGTATGCAGGAATACAAACAGTCCGCTGCACGCAAAGTAGAAGTAGAGCTTAAGCTTACATATTTTTTGCTGATGACTGATGAATATTTTTAAAGGTAAAGATGCAAAGGTGATATAAGTTGCTGCTGCGGTTGTAATCTAGGTAAATACTTGAAATACGAAAACAGAAAGACGATGTATTTAAAATGTATATATTCAATATTCAAGTAGGTTATATCATAAAGTGGTCGTTCCGTCGTGTTTGTCATATTCTTACTGAAGCATACATTGAGTTAGAATTTAATTCAATGTTCAATGAGTTATACGAAATTCTTATCCACCTGTACAATTTACATTTACAAAATTTATTTTCAACACATAGATCTGACGTGAGTAGGATAATATATTTTATGTAACTGTCATATCCGTGGGTATAATTAATTCTCACTTCAAAACAAGTGTATTTCCAAGATGGATGTAGACTATATAGACTATGTACTGTACAATATTATAATTTTATTACTTACACTATAACGACATTTACTTACCTAATTTGTTTTGTTTTATGTGTTTAATATTAGTGGTGAGAAGCATTTATAGAATCTTTAGATCAATCCTGTATTTCTTATTCAATTTTACATAAGTAATGGCAAATACAATAATGAGCTACTATCAATTCTACCTAGTGAGCGTTATTCTCATTTGTCTGAAAATAATAAATGAAAACAAGAAAATAAATGCGAATTGAATTATAATACAATTGCTATTGTTAATGCTCAGGCATTAATCAACAGTGAATTATTTTTTCAAAAAACAATTCAATAGTACTTAAGTACAAAATAAAAGATATGCAGTTAAAGGACAGACATAATATTAATAGTATTAACCAATACGTACCAAAGTAATAAAATAAAATCAATTCTGATGAAGCTGGTAGTAAGGGAATAACTAAGACCACTTAAAAATACAAAATAACTGTGAGGATGTAGAAATTGAACTCATCCTTTTGATGATAGTGTAAACCAGACTATCTACATTGCTTGTGCACAAAACACTAAGCATCCTCCCAACAGAAGCAATACAGAATTTTCAAAGTTAGCATCCGAAATGTAACTAACGAGTGCGTAACACATTATGATATTTTCAAACCGTGTAGATCTGACTACGATGTTCTGCAGCTGCTAACAATTGCAGACATCCTACTTAAGAAATTGACGTAGCGACGGTACGATAACATGTATGTATTTCTAGACTAAATAAACTGTAAGATTTCTTTCAAGAAAGGTAGTATTATAATCATGGATTTTACATGTTGATATTTTAGACTTGTAAAGACATTTGAGAAAAGTTTGGTGTTGAAATTAAAGACTCAAATTTTGGAATAATATGAAAAAAAGAAATATATAATAAATTAAATGAATTTGGTGGTGGCAAGGCTGTAGATTAGGTGTACATCATTTCAGCCATGGGCGACATTTTCTTGGGGATATAAACAAAGACGTCCAAATAGCTTGCAAGTTCGTCTATGGTGACATCATCGACGGAGTCCATCCCAGGCTCCCCCCCTTGACTCCAACGAGTCCCCGACTGAGTTTCCATCAGTGCATGCTGACTACAATTGAGATTGGGACTACTCGGTGGGGCTTGAGGACACTGGTGGATATTATAAGCATTTTTTCCAAGAAAGCTGGACTCTGAGCTGTCTTCTAGGATAGGTGGTAACATCTGTTGTTTGAAGCTACCCCGGATTCGACTTTTCCACTTGGGAGTACGAGAATTCCTTCGCGAACGAGAATTTGAAGAATTATTTGAGCTCGTGTCTAGTTTGAAGTGAACCAACGCTCCACTCAATTCAACAGCTGATTCCAGAATGTTTGCCGGATGACTAGACGTTGACTGTGCGTGGCTGTCACCTGGGCCACCCTCCTGCGGTTCGCTGTTATCCCCTCTTAATGAGAGCGTTGCAAAGTCAGGAAGGGACAATGAAGTCGATGCGGCACTAGCTCCGGCTCCAGGTATTGGCATTGGTCGGGTAGTTATTATTCTTGGAACAGGGAGTTTCAACGTAGTTACGGTTCCTGGCCGGCTAGAGAGGAAGACAGAGCCGGAACCGGAAGCAGTAGAAGGTGGCAAGAGGAGTTGCTGCTGTTGTGTGGAAGAACGAAGAATCGTGTGAAGTGTGTTGGTAGGGGAATTTGACGTGGAAGCACTTGTGCATTGGATCTGGCTGTCACTCAGTTGTCGGGCAGTTGGAGTTGATAAGGAGACTGAGGCCGAAGTTGACGGTCCAAGTCCACTTGACGAGGAGATAGTGACAGATGCTGAGCTGGTTGATGGAGCTACAATAAAGGTCAGCTTGGAGGGTTGAAGAATTTCAAAAGTTCCACTAATTTTTCGTCGTGACAAATTCTTGGACTTGACAAACGGATTGAGTTGAGTTTTTCGCCAAAAGTATGGATACGGTGAGGACTTTTTCTTACTGTTCTCACTAATGACCTTGGACGGACAATTGGGTTGACAATTTTGTGGATCGTCACAGGTGCACGAGGAGCCTAATTTGAGATTCGCCATGTCATTCAACGGTGCTTCCAAAGATACTAATTCAACGATCACGTCCGGTGCGCGTATTGACATCCTGTGAGGTAGTCAATCACCTTCCGCACTGCAACCAGAAAAAAATATTATAGGTAAAAATACATTGTTACAAAACTAAAACTACGACTACAGCTCATAAAACTTCCGAGCTTGTACAACACAATTCCAGTTTGCAAACACTAAAATTCCCACTCTGAATATAAGTCCGGAACATCATTAATGCTTGCCATATAGTGATATTATGGCCACGTTCTATGAAATAATGTATAAAATCCATCTTTAGAAACACACCTCATCTGATACTGTAGTAACTGTAGCATGTTTTGTTTTACAAACTCACACTGCTTATCTAATAACATTATCTACTGTTGTCTTGTTCCTTATGTAATAAAAGATCAGACACTGAGGTTTTACCGCAAGTGCATTTGTACTAAATACCTGTCACTTTGTTGACGGCAGAGCAAAAATAATAGAAAACAGAACTCTTTCCAATCCTTACAATAAAACGTCACATAAAACCTTGTTCCAGCGCTTGTAAAACAATGCATTTACGGAACCCTAGTCTTTCAAATTATGTTTAAAGTACTCCAGGAAAAATAAACTGCATAAAAATTCAATGCATAAAATTATTTTCTGTGTTTTGGTGTTGTACTTTGTAAAACGTTTTACTAAAAGATCACACATTTTCTATAATTACTCTATAAGCTGGTAACTAGATGGTTGAGCACATCATTTCTCGTTGCTCTAAATGCAGTGCTCAGATTTTGTAAAATGTAAAATGAACTAGGATAGTTACATTGATCCCAGGGCTCTTTTTCCCTTCCAATCAAGTCAGTCTATAGTTCTTAACCGCAGAATCATGTTTGAGCACCTTCATAATCACAACCACAGCAATCAAACACCAATCAATATTCAATAATCAGCTATAATCATGGTTCAATATACTTTCAGTTTCTGCATGAAGTACCACAATAAAAGGAAATAGTATGTACTATTAAATATATATTACACAAAACGAAAATTAGGAGTAGAATCTCTCGCAATGAACTCACAATGACAACTGTTGGTTCCTACCTTCTACCTTCAACATTACACGACTTCGCACTTCTGTTTTAAGCTCCAATGACTGACACAATTAATAAACGTTCGCCAAGTGACAAAGAGATTCGAGAAATTGGATGGCTACAGACAAAGACGGAGGTTGTGTGTCTCGGCGGTTAGGATTACAAGAGTTATATGATGACAGCGTTGTTAATTAAAATGACTCACTTTAGACCATCGTTGCTCCTTGAAGTAATTTTGCCAGACGCGGCACACTCACTCACTTGTAACAACACATAATATAACGACTGCGAAGCGATGAACGGTTGCTCCGTCAAACCATCGTCATTATCTTTCGCTTTTAGTTCGCTGAAACAAACAAAACGATTTGTTGAACAAGTCTAAAAAAAATTAGGGATTTACACGACCAACAACAACTGGCACTACCCAGTACCTCGCACAAATCTTCGCCTGTCAAAGTGAAATACCTACCGAAGTACATACGTGGTAAATAAGCAACATCAACAACAAACTGCTAGTTTCGAGAACGCATCAATTCTATTTTCTAACCCGAAGCCTAGATATTTTGAAAAATATGCCCGTCAAAAGAAACAAATGAGATGAATGAATTGAAAGAATGAATGAAAGGGCACAGTCAACTGTCTCGGTTGATTTTATATTCATTTCAGAATTATTCCAGCATTTTAGAGCCAATTAATGCTGATAGGTGAAATTTCATTAGTAACACTGGTTCTGTGCTTCTAAATTTTAGAATTATGCAGGCTGAGAGAAACTAATTGTGGTAGGTGTCGTAAAAATGTGGTACCCCTTTTCACTTTTTTTCGGGTGTCCAAGATTTCTAAAAACCGAACGTACTTACCTACCCACTATTAACAAAGGTAGGTAGGTCCGCTTTTTTATTCTAACGTCTAACATTCAGATGATGTGTTGATTTATAACACTCGACCTCAAATATCCCTTCCCTTCGACTGTTTTTGAAATATCTGAACGATGATTCAGCAGGGATAAAAGCCACTACTGTTGGGACACAGGATAACTTCAAACTTTGTTGTTAGTAATACCGGAATACCCTACGTACCCCGGATTGGGGTTGTGCTATCGTAACTCATTAGGAGTTGCTAGCACCCCTCACCTCCTCTTGCTCTACGAACCAACTTGTTTTTTTATTATTATTATTTAATAAGGTAAACACAAGTGCAAAATGCTAATGTCAAAGCTCTGCACATAATTATAATTACATTCAACATTATGAAAACATTCCACAATTCAATGCGTCTTTAGTGAAAGGGGTCCGCTGTGCAAAATTATTTTTCCGTATAAACAAAATCAAGTAACCACAATATCGTACAAAAAAGACGTCGATCACAATATCACTTCCTTCCCAAAAAAAATATTGGGCTATTTTGAAAACCATTTAACATTTTTTGATTCAAACGCCACATGACTAAACTTTACCAAAATTGGCATACTTGATAGTCAATAGTGCCAATGAACCCAGAGCCAGACTCACGTTTTGAAAAGCAACAACAAACAACCAGCTGCGCATTGCATTGTGCATGACTTTGTTGTTTGTGGGATCAAATAAAATAATATCTCACACGTACAGTCTTAAAACAACAAGTTTCAAATGAAAAATCAAAAGATTTACAAACAAAATTCTAGTTCTTAGTTTCCTACTTGCTTTCGTCGTCACTCTCGTTCTCGTTCCTTCTGAAGGTTTCCAAGTTGAGATTGAGATTTGAGAATTACGCAGATTATTATTACAGATTACACTCCACTCCACGTTTTGGTGATCAAAAGTACCATAAACACAGTTGACAGTCGTTTTGACTAAAGGTTACTCCTTTTAATGTGAATGTCCTTGATTACAATTTAAAATGGATCGCAAAATCACAATCTCCAGAAATTCACCTTTTCACAGATCTGATTCTGATAAGTCTAGTAAAAAGTACCAGAAGGTTCGATGGATGATGATTCGATAACGGGCGCGCTGGATTTGGATTGACCGTCGTGTGGACGGACGGGACACGGGAGTGACGGGAGAAAACAAAACAGGTCACAGGGCCACTGACCACCACCTTCAATCTTTACAGCGATCACCAACACAAACACAAACCACAATTAGTTAAATACCTACCCTCACTCTCACCCTAAAAACTACAAATTATTTCAAATGTCGAATGTTGAATGTTTTGAAGGGATGAGGATGAGAAATATGAGTTTACAATCAAATCGAACACATGTTGCAAGTAAACTAAGGTAGCGCACACAATTGACTTACAATGTTGAATGTAATAAAGAAAAAATATGAAATAGTTGAGTTACCTATGACCTATTACCTTGCACCTGACCTGACTGACCTCCCTGCCAGCCTGTCGACAGAAAGTTAAAATAAAATATAAATCTATTTTATTAAAATTTAAATATCTCGGCTATAGAATAGATGATTGGATTATTTGATTCAGAAATTCACACACAACTCGAGTAAGTAAATTCCCTCAATACAGAATAACAGAATACAGAGTCAGAATGACTATCACTTCACTTGTTTTGTTCCTCAGTTCGTCACGTTACAAAATTGTTGTCTGTTCACCAGTTCACCTTCAACCAACAACTGGGACTGGGAATAATAATAATAATAATACGAATAATAATAATAAATAATTAAATATTTAATTTTACAAATCGAGTGCAGTGCAGTAGAGATTGGAACGAAGGGAGACAGAATTGGCTCGTGTGATTGGACGAAGGGAGGATTTTGTTGATTTTTTAATTGGAAACGTAATAGTCGAATTGAATGACTAATCAAGTGCCGTTCATGATGAGAAACTCTTAATAAAAAAAAAACTCAAGGCAGACTGCAGACACGGCGGAGCTGCTTCCATCTAAACTCAAAGGAGTCAAAAGAGTGAAAGGAGGGCCACACCAGGAGGGGCCCACAAATTACCCAAGGGGCTGTCCATAAACTACGTGTACAAGGCACGGAGGGGAGGGGGTCCAAAAATTGTATCATGACCAAAACTCGGAACCCTCCATAGATAATTACTTTCCAACCTCACAGTCACTATTCAAATTATAATTTCCATTGGGTGTAATATTAATTTGGGTTGTAATTTGGGGGTAATTTCCATTGGGGGTAATGCTGATCATTGATCACGTATTTTAAAGGCTAGGCTGACTGAAGGCTGGTAATTGCCGTCGACCCTGTAATTGTGATACCCCCTTTTTTGTCTCTCTTCTCAACTCACTACGCACTATTATAGTCAATATCAGTAATCAAAATCGAACTGGGCTGTTTTCGATTCTTTGGCTATTACTATTAGACTTCCGATTCCGATAGAGGCTGTCAGATTTTGAATGGCCTTTTGCGCTATCTATACTGGGGAAAAAGGGTAATATGTACCATGGGCCATGGAATTTTAATAAACCGACCACAATTACCAGACTCTACCCTATCACGATCCAATTAACGTTTTAGCTTTCTTTAACAAGGGCTATTTTTTAAAAATAGTTTTTTTCGAGGGATATTTTTGAAAATTAGTTTTTTTTTAAAAGTACTGTTTTTACAAAATGGTTTTTTTAAAAGTGCTGTTTTTGAAAAATGGTTTTTTTAAAAGTGCTGTTTTTACAAAATGGTTTTTTTAAAAGTGCTGTTTTTGAAAAATAGTTTTTTTAAGTGCTGCTTTTTTTAAAAAAAAAAGCTTTTTAAAAGGGGTACTTCTTGAAAAATGGTTTTTTTAAAAAGTGCAAGTAGCATTTTAATGTTTTTGTGTATACAAAAGTGCAACACGATATTTTATGCTTTTAAAAATGTGTGAAAGTATGTATTAGGTCCGTTTTTCAAATAGGGCAACAGGCGTTTAAAGGTTTTTCAGTAAGTATCTGGTATGAAAGACAATGTTGTTGTATTCTAATAAGTACATTGCATAGGTAGTATTGCCATATTTGTAATATTAGGTAATTTTACAATTTCAATTGTAATATGTACTTAGGTATAGGTATGTATACTTACCTATTGTAAATTGTAGAATTTGTATTATTGCGTTATTGCGTAGTAGCATCTACAATACAACTCGTCAATTCTGGGGCACACAAACACAATGCCTTCCAGCTGTCCAATATTTCAAAATATTTTCATAAATAGTACCTACGTTTTAAAAAAATTGTCACGCCACTAGATGTTGATAACTTTGACAATAGTTACATGCTCCTAAAAAGTACTAGTAACGTGGGCATTTTAATTTTGAAAAAGGTTGACTCATTCACTCTTCTAATTTTAAAAAATCGTTACTATGCGCTATGTTTTTCTGTCTTAAATTATAAGCACTATTTTCGAGCGAGACTAGTTAAACAATTTTTTTGTGCTATTCTTGTGTATGTGCTTTTGGAATTGGAATGAATAAAACCCAGAATAATAATAAAATAATAATAATAATATGTGTCAAAGTTAGTGTAAAAGGACTTGCAAATTATAAATGTGACCAAAATGCTCTTCGTATATTTAAAGTAGGAAGGTACCTACGTGCATCTCAATTTTAATGTCTTTTATCTAATTCATTTCATTTGTACTTTTTTAAAAATATTAATGCTGTACTTTATTCAAGGAGACTTATCACATCACATCACAAACATTTTTGCCTACCCTACAGTATCGTAATTCGCACAGAATAAATTATTGCATAGAAGCAAGTTCATGGAATTCATAATTTTAATTTTGCACGAGATAGACCTCTGCCCAAAAATGGGGCACTATGAATCTTCTGAATTATTATTATTGTAGTTCAAGTTCGTCAGTCCATGGACTTGTACGCTTAAGAAACTATATTAGCGCATCTCTGGGCATCTCTTTGTAAAAGAGCTCAGTGTTTTAATACAATTTTCTGGCTCCTTAAAAACCTTTAAATAGCCTTTTCGAATCATTTCTGTCAGTTGAAGATAGGCGATAAATCATAGTAGTTATAAACTGTAATTTAAGTAGTGAGCATGAATGTAATTTATAATTTAATTACTACCTGCATTACATTACATTACAGCATTCGACTGAAAGTTAAACCTTGGGATTTACACTTTTCCAGCAGCAAAAAAGTGACAATACTGATAAATAAAAGCGTATTGCGTCTGAATCGCTCCAGTGAAACCAGGTAGGGATTCCCAGGCTCCGTTCTTCAACAAGCCAGGATGGCCGAGTGGTCTAAGGCGCCGGGTTTAAGTTCCGGTCCTCAATCGAGGGCGTGGGTTCGAACCCCACTTCTGGCATATACTTTTGCACCTTTTTGCCTTTTTCCATCGAAAATGTGCAAATCAAAAACTAATCTATCTACCAAACCAATGCAATGCCACGGCCGAATATTTTTAGCTAGTCTAGAAGGTACCTCCATATTATTATTTTGTTGTTGCAGTACAAAGCTACAAAATATTTTGCTTCACTCATTTTAAACAATAATATTTTTCAATAATTTGGATTATCAAATGAAGCATCAAGAGAGAGCTACTGCGATATCTTGTATTTTATTTAATTTTTTGATTTATTGGAACTATAGCAAACTAATAAAGCCCGCACTTCGATTACAACAAAAAAAAGGCTTCGGCAAAGCCATAAACATAAACCCTGGTATTGGCTCCAATAATTCCAACAGTAGGGTAGGTGTCCCTAATTGTGATAACGACCTAATTGTGATAATTCATTATTTAAATTAGAAAAATTCGATGGAATCATCTGCCTGTTTTATTTTTGATACAATCAGCCGTTGAGAAGATTGTGAGAAATTTATAGCGTGATCGGTTTGAAAATCAGTCTGTAGTAAGAGATTATCACAATTAAGTCCTTATCACAATTAGGGACACATACCCTAATAATGATTTCCCTTTACATATGTGCGTTATTATTATTATTATCGCTTCCACAAATTTTTATATTAAACCGTTGAAAAATACTTGTAATAAATAGTTTTAAATACATTAATATCCTGTTTTGACCTTTTTGAAAGTGTCAATTTCTAGTTTTACATCTTTTTGAGAGTGGTAATACCTTGTTTTGACCTTTTTGAAAGTGTCAATTTCTGGTTTTACATCTTTTTGAAAGTGCTAATATCTTGTTTTGACCTTTTTAAAAACCTTAGTTACTGGCTTTGAATGCTTTGAACATATTGATTTCTAGTTTTGCAGTTTTGAAAAAGTTAATTTCTCGAAAAAGCACTTTTGTAAAGCATGCTTTCCATGGTTTTTCAGTAGTGAATAGGTTAACTTTATATGACGTCCCTTCAGTCTGCTCCCAGTAGACAAATAATTGATAAAGATAGAGATGCGAAGAGAGATGAAAGATAGACCGAGACGGACTGGTAGACTGCGTGTGTCTTCAATACTAGCTTGAATTCAATGGAGTATGTATTAGTTTTTGAACGTATCTATAGAAAAACTAATAAACAAAAAATTAGGTAGCCTATAAATCATGATGCCACCTATTCCGCCTATTCGTGGTTTAATTACAATTTAAAATAGATTATCAGTTAACAACTTAATTCTTGTATTGATTATATGTAAACAATAATTATTATACTAAAGTAAGTTTCTCTACGACAATTTATTATTTTTATTAGATGTTAGATCTGTAAAATTGTTTGATAGGATAGCCTACTCAAGTTTTTATACTCTCAGGTGTGAAACCTTGGCCATCTTTCGAAGTTGTACGGTAATTCCAATAGGTACATAGGTAGGTACTTGTGTTTATTTACCTTAACAGTAGTGTGTAATATTGTTACACAAATAATCTACCACCAATACGATCTTCAGTTTCTACTTAAGCCTGCGGCTTGTATTGTGTAAGCACAAATGAGCGATCCCTCCGGATGTGCAACAATAATAATCCCATTAATTCAAAATTTAGCTTGTGCACCAAGAAGGCTAATTATCATGACTAAAGTGACGTGTGGAGATGCTCCACTTTGCTTCTTCGGAAGGGGCATATTATAATTTATTATAACTGCAATGCAAAACTACGTATAGACTATGAATAGAAATAGGGCTGGAAGTAGAGAACGAGTTTATTTCCAGTATTTACTTAATACGTACATGTAGGTACTTATGAAGTTGGTTTGAATTTGGATTTTGAAGTTTAATGTGAACAAGTGAAATGAGAGAAGATGAACATTAGGAATTGAGGAATATATTGAACGTGTGTAAAAGTGCAATTGAAACTTTTAATTGAGATTGAGTAGCATATGTGAATTGTGAAGAGACAAGGCTCAAGACAAGCCTGGCAGTGTAATGTAGTTTAGAATGAGAATTCAGCCGAGACCATCCACAGTGCACTTTCAAGTGGCAATGAAATTATTTCAGTAAAGATGCACTGCGGAGTCCAGCGCTTCCCTTGAAAGCACGCATTCTGACGCCAGTCCAACGTCCACTCGATCTCATTTAAAGTCTCTTCAACTTTCTACCAGTCTGTCTTTATCTCTTTATCAAGTGGAAATACCAGCTTAACTTTTGTTTTCAGAACAGTAATACTCGTATTTACATTTTTCAGAAATGGTAAAACTAATATTGACACTTTTCAGAAATGGTAAAGCTGCTATTTATACTTTTCAGAAATGGTAAAGCTGCTATTTACATCCTTTCAGGAATGGTAAAGCTGCTATTTATACTTTTCAGAAATGGTAAAACTGCTATTTATACTTTTCAGAAATGGTAAAACTGCTATTGACATCTTTTCAGGAATGGTAAAGCTGCTATGTAGCCTTTTCAGTAATGGTAAAACTGCTACTCACACTTTTCAGAAATGGTAAAACTGCTACTTACACTTTTCAGAAATGGTAAAACTGCTACTTACACTTTTCAGAAATGGTAAAACTGCTATTTATACTTTTCAGAAATGGTAAAACTGCTATTTACACTTTTCAGAAATGGTAAAATTGTTGTTTAGCCTTTTCAGAAATAGTTAAACTGCTATTTACACTTTTCAGAAATGGTAAAACTGCTACTTACACTTTTCAGAAATGGTAAAGCTGCTATTTAGCCTTTTCAGAAATAGTTAAACTGCTATTTTGACATTTTTCAGGAATGGTAAAACTGCTATTTACGCTTTTCACAAATGGTAAAACTGCTATGTAAACCTTTTCAAATCTGTATAAGGTAGTACATATTTACACTTTTTCCAAAAATTGGTAAAAAGTTGGTTGTTAGGAATTACGTGAAAATGGAAATGGCATTATTAAACAGACGGTGGACTTGGGTTGCAATGCTTTTCTGCGGGTTCTGGACTTACGCTACAATGCATAGTACTATTGGTACCGTAAAGACCCAAATAGTGCCCCCGGGCACTATTTTAAACTTCAAGCTAAGAGACCCCGGGCACAATTAGAG
>JAQFZC010001764.1:0-27124 GCA_034695205.1 Dicyrtoma fusca | reverse complement strand
TGAAATAATCATAAGAATAATAAGAATATCTTGGTCATGTCCATCTTGTAAGAACAGAAAAGGTAGCCGTAAATATAATATAATTATATAGCCAGGCCAGAAAAAACGAGAAAAAAGAATAGATATAAGATGGAAGACAGCTACTACAGATGGACGAGCAGGTACCACCTGGTATATCCGTCCTGTCCTATGACGCCTGCTATAGTTTAAACAGAAAGAAATGGGAAGTGAGCAGGGTGCTTTAGGTCTGTCTAGTAGTTTTTATGAAGATTTCCGAGGATATCCCTCGTTTATTTTTTGTGTCGACTTTTGACCAGCTTTTTATCCACATTCCTGAAGGGGATTCCCTTGTCCTATTCCGAGTAGAACGATGCGATGCGATGCGAGTCGATGCGACTGATCCTCTGAGCAAGAGAGAAAAACTTCCAAGCCACAGCACAGCCCAGTGCCAACACAGCCTTTTACAATACGCACTCACAAGAGATGAACAACAAGAACATGAAGAGATGAGATGAGAGAAACCAATGCTTCTTTTATCGTTCCATGTTCAATCTTGTAAGTATTAACAAGCCAACAGACGCAACATCTCCAATCCCAATCTCCATATAATGTATATATGTACCTATACCGAGCTATACGAACATACCTAGAAACGATTACACTATTCCATTTCATCTGTTATTCCGCTGCTAGTAGGTCCACTAAATGTTAAAGAAGGCTCAATATGCATCCTGAATACTGACTCGTATCACACAATATTATACGCTTATCCTCATCGTCAGTGTCAAAAATATAAACTACAAACTCCAGCTATTTTAAGATGTACATAACTCACATTTATGTAACTTCCAACATCCCTGACGGAGGTAACCAAGAAGGGAATATTCTAACTTGAACCATTGCTACCATTGCATTCTAACGTTCTAACATATTATTCTTGAGAGCCACTATTGGGTATACCTTGGAGCAATTCTCATCTCTATCTCGAAAACAAAATAGGCATGCTCTCACGTCCTATTCCAGATGCACACAATTCCACCCATACTCATCATATCTTCATCTTTATTTACACGACTCAGGTGATCAGGATAATTTTAAACTCTTGCAATCCAATGCAATGTTTATGTCGATGCACCTTTAACATTTTTTTCATTCAAATCTTCTACTTCTGTTTCTTCACGATACATATCGGCATCGGTAAATAAAGAACTTTTGGAATTCGATCAGATACTTACTAAGGGAAACAAAGATGTTTCGAGAGTTATTTACAATAAATGCCTAGTTTTTTTCTTCTTTTGCAATCTTATATATGACATCGATCAGTAATTACACCATTATTCTGACACTATTCGTTGGGAAGATAGGATTTTAATTTGGCAACTTACAAGAATGAATTATGTTGTAGGTATTTTTTCCTGGTAATGTAGTAATCCCTTTTTGCTATTGACTTTGAAGACTGACAACGTGAAATGGGAACAATTCATCCGTGGAACATTAACGATATGTAAAAAAGCCATAATTTAAAATTCAAAGATGCGAACAGAGTGCTTACTTGGAAGCATGAAATTGTCTAGAGTTTCGCAGGAATGTTTGTGGGTAGTAGTTTGTTTTTTTTTGTGCATGCTTCCCCCTTGGCTGAGTACTTCACGTAATAGTGACGCAAAAGTCGAAGAACAAGAAGCACAGTGCACTCTGCTGCAGCATTACATTCCAAGAATTGTGGTCGTTAAGAGACGTATATAGTAAGTAAATGTAAGCTGATATTTTATGCAACAGTTAAAAGTGCGTAGGCCAAGTGCAGATTCTATATTTGGAGACATTTGTTCCTTTTTTTTTGTTGTTACTACTTCTAATAATAAATGCTCATCATACTTAGGTACACTTGAATACCTAGCATTTACATATTTGTAAATTTTTGTTATTATTATTGCCCCTTTGTACTTGTGACTTGTCACTTTTGACTTTTAAAGATAATAATATGGTCTCTCTGGCAATGAGTGTCTGAGCATTCTAATTTCAAAGATAATGATGATAGCGACACAAGAATTTAACGAGATTCAAGATTTACTCAATTTATCAGAATCAGAATGAACGAATGAAGTAATCAACATCAACCCTTTACAGCATATTCCTACAGTTACTCTTTAATTCTACAAGTCTACAAGAATTAGAATTCAAAATCGAAAGGTCTGTACCACGCATTCCTTTTTGAAACCAAACTTTACAACTTCGACATTCGAAGCAATAATTGCCGAGATATTCTTCCCTCTAATGTTGTATGTTGTAATGGAGCCTAACTATCATTATTTAATGTCATATGGTACACGAGAATGACGATTTACGAAAGTAAATGAATAATGTAATTATTTTTACCTCTTGAAGCTTTGTTCCTTTTTCTCATCGTGACGATGCGATTTCCAGCCGCGACTTCAGTATCCTTCCCTTCAGATTAGTAGTATTTAGTGTATTTTATAAAAATACATTCACAACAGTTGAAGTTAATCAATTCAGAGGCTTATTTATAATAACTGATTTAAAATCCAATTGATGAATGTTTCCAACAGAGCAAAACTTCAAACTTAGTGTGGAACAAAAATTTAATCCCGTCGTGATTGGATTTGAGCCGTCAACATTATTTATAAATTACAGACAGGCGGCCACACTATTTACTTTTTCCATCCTCTGTTTTGAATCAGATTTTGAATTGACTTTAATTATTTCTATTAAATATTGGCACATTTGTACGTTTAACTTTAATGAACAACTATCAATGAGAATGAGCCACAACAATCAAAAAAATATGACCAACATTATTGTGTCGAGACGGGGGTCAGTTTCAGTTCAGGGGCTCTCCAATGATCGAAATATAGTAAAATAAAGTGGTCAAGGTAATCATTTCTAAAGACCCCACACACACACACACACACAAAGAATCCAGAATGTAATTACACCTTCCTTTATGACACGGACACACGGGGGAACACCAGTCACTGACTGACGAATGATGAATGACGAATGACGAGTGACGATGATGACGATCTGGTCTGGTCGGTCTTAAGCGACTGCTATTTTAAAATGAAATCTCATTGAACAGAGGAACAGAAACCAAACCATGCGTGTGGAGCATCTAAACAGTCAACAGTAAAGTGAGTTACAAAAACAACACAAACTCACACGAGTCCACTCCATTGACGTCTGCTCACCTTGACTGTTGCACTGAAACTAAAGTATAGTAGGTACCCAGGTGTGTAGGTGCTTTCAATAATCAATAATCAATAATTACTTAATAACTGTCGTAGTTGGTCGTACTCGTAATAAAAATTACAATTGAATCCCACGTTGACATTATTGTGTATCAATCAATCTATGATCTCAATTTGTTGTTGTATAAATCACATTGGATAATTTCCAAAATTCCAAACTAGCGTCGGTGCTTCACGAACATAGTTAGGTATATAACGACAAATAAGCTATATATAACTTTATACTATTAAAAATCACAATCTATTAATTAAATTGATAATAAAAAAAGAGTAGGTACACTAATAAAATCCAGTCCAAAACCTAGGTCTGTGCTATGAATGCGATTGCACTACGTCGATCTCATGATGATGATGAAGATGATGGTGATGATGATTATTATTATTATTATTTATTTACGCTCCGGTGTGTGTGTGTTTGAACCGACGTGTACCTTGGGTCCGTCTCTCGTGAGCACATAATACCAACTAGAACTACCGTGGGGTAGACTATACATCCCAGCAATATCAGCTCTCCTCGACTGGGAACTTTTTGGAGGTATGAGGTACAGATGATGATGATGGCTCTATAGCCGCCCCTACACACGAGGATTTGTCTCTCCACTAAAGAAATAATAATATAACATGAGGAGAAATACAATCCGCACTTCCACTGCACTCCTTCCTTCAAATCTTCTCGTTCTGTGTCTCTCAGTCTGTCTATACCAACAACAAGCCAAGGCTTTCATGCTCTGAACACTCTCAAGTTCTCTTCTGATGGTTCACTTGGTCTCTCTTTCTCTTCTATTATAGCCATAGCACAAAGTAAGAAGATCCCTCAGACTTGAGACCTTCCTGGCTCCATTTGGCTCTTATTCAGACTCTAAAAGTCTAGAGCATACCAACACCAACTTACAAATAATATTACCATACCCAATACCCAAGAAGTAAGAAGCCGAAGCCCAACTCACCAACTCACCATTTCTTATTATATCTATGAAATGACCTTATACATTTATATAGAGCCAGGCCTGAGCCTGACTGACATAGCAGAGCAGAGCCAGAGCCAGGAGCCGCGTAGAGTAGAGCCCATGCCCATTACAGTCAAGTGTGTGATGTAGATATGGAATGGTCCTATAGTAATAGAAGAAACTCCCTCGTCGATGGGCCAAAAGGGATTTCCCGAAAATTTCTCCGAACCTAGGCAATTTGGTTACAGACATTAAATGTAAAGTCACCTCAGATCACTTGTCCCCCCAAGATGACTAGGACAGTTCCGCGGTTTTTCAGGGAAATCACGAGATTTTTGATGAATGATTGCTATACACCCGACCCGTAACTCCCGCGACTGGCGACCCGCACCCGCTTCCTTAAGTTGTATAAATCGTACGATTTTTTCTTGAACTTGTTGTGGATTGCGGAGTTGGAGTACATCATTATTATTGTTAAACATTGCTAGAATGTAGGTATTTAGATTACCCTACGTAGGGTAGGGTAGAGCAGATCATTTTGGGTGAATGTCGGGAGTAAAAGTGTATAGTGTGTGTGTGTGTCAGTATGTATAGGGTATAGGGAATAGGCTTCCTATAGGAATCTGGATCTTCCTTTCCTCTATTGCTCTATTCTGTGAGTGTGTGCATTGCATTGCATTGCATTGGATATTGGATTAATAGGGATAGCAGTAGTAGTGGAACAGATGTGTGAGTTTGTGTGTGTGTGTGTATGTGTCTGACGTCTGATTCAGAAGTGATGGGATTTAGATGTGATGGCATGACGAAGTTTGGGGATAGCCTTTGGGTTGGGAGTAGAGGAATAGACCTAGGAACAACGACTAAGAGGGGTATCAGGGTATACCGTCTGCTGCTGTTAGTGCTCTTACTCTTGCTCTTGTCCTCTGGCTGCAATATTTAACGACTACATACAAAATGTATAACTTTTAGAGTTGGAGTAAATGCAAGATCATAGCAGAGGTATTTGGTAAGTTTGTAGAGTAGTTTTAAGGAAAGAAGGAGCAGTTGAAGAGGTGGAGTTGTAGGGATTTTGATGGGAGAAAGGTCCTCCTTTGAGATGATAGTTTACAGTGAGCCTCCTGTAGAAACTTTGTGGATCTCGTAACAGAATTCATTCATACTTTTTCCACAGTAAAAAGCTGTAACTCTTTAAATACGGGAATGAGCAGTCGGCAGTCAGTGTAGCTAGTAGTATAGAGGAAGGAGATGGTAAAAGGTGGAAGGACTGCTAAGGAAGTAACCACAGATTTCGTCCTTTCAAAATAATAAGTAAGAAGATGTAATAAATGAGGTGTACATCTGTACACGAGGGAATGTAAATAGTAAAAATGTAGAATCCGGCATAAATTTTGAAAACTTTCTCCCCCACACAGATACAGGACGTACTCTGTGGAAGCTTTCCAACTGAATCATACTCACAGGATCAATAAATAAAAAGGATATCACATCTCCTAGTAATAAACGTAATGTGACGTAACGTAACATTGTAAAATTGTATTTGTATTGCATGTATGTACATGGGGCTTTCAACTCTGATGTCATGCAAGATGCAAACCATTCTGCAGACTGGTTGCTTTGAAATGCGTAAAATGTCTACCTCGTTTTGTATGTTTTTTTAAGTGTTTTTTACATTGCTTAACCTTTTTTGAAAGTGAGAACTTTATTTTTTGTTCCTTTTGAATAGCTTAAATTTTTGTTTCGCCGTTTTTAAAGTGCTATATTTATGTTTTGCCTTGTTTGAAAACGTTAACCTTTTGCTTTACATTCCTTGAAAAAGGGAAATTTATGATTTACTGTCTTTAAAAGCGGTATTTTTTTTTGTGGCTTTTAAAATCGTTTTCTCGATGTTTTAGCTGTTTTTCAAAACAACATTCTTCTGTTTTGACTATTTTGAAAATGTGAACTTCGTATTTTGCCTTTTTTGAAAGCGTCATATTTTTATCTTTTTAAAGCGCTATTTTTATGGATTGCCTTTTTTGAAAGTGTGAATTGTGAACTGTATAGTTTGCCTTACAATATGTCGTATAGCCTTCTCTTTTGTCATTTTTGAGAACTTGAAGTGTGTGTTTTGCCTTTTTTGAAAACGTGCACTTTAAGTTTGGATACTTTTCAAGCCATTAATCCACATTCTTGGTTTTTGAAAACTTTCCCCCAACTCAAATCGTAAGGCATCACATTTCGCTGGCTCCTTAATGCTCCGGAGTCCGGAGATGCGGGACAAACCTCATAATATATGTACCTAGTATTGTATTTGCAATATTAAGGAAGGAAAGCCCTGCTGTTGAAAAAGACTCTGGCGAGCCATCTTTCCAAATAGAAACGACTAGCATATATAGCACTGAAGAACACTGAACTGACTCGGCTGTGGGAGCAACACTGGATCTTTGAAGTTAAAGTACTTGACACATACAGATGATTGGAAGTTTGGAAGAAGTGGATGTGGAACGCCGAAATCTTAAAGCCAACTCGAGACACCTGCCCGACTTCTTCTTAACTCTCTTTATTACTCTTCGATAAGGATAACTGGGATAATTAGAGATTTTATTTCAAAGTCAAAGATCATATTCACGATTAGTTCATTAGTTCGGTTTTCGGTTCACAACCGGCCACTACATTTGGAACAGCCAACAGCCAACTTACCTATGTGGCCGGAGGTAGCAAACAGTTACACATTACTAAAACGTTGTATCCGTAAATTAGTTAAAAGCTATGATTCCGATTTAATGTTAAAATTATCATAATTAATATTAATTTTTTCTTACGATAAAAACGAACTTAAAACAAAGTTGGCAGGTTGGCAGTTAGCACTCTCCTCCATCGAGAATAGCCCAATAGACTCAGTATACGTGCCTGATTTTTCTGATTTCTTAAGTTCCGTCGTCACAATAAATCTTGTATTTTCTGTCATATCATCAAGGATGGCGGAATTCCCTGGTCATGAAATCTAGAAAACATTTGGCCATGGTCATTTCCTCTTGCTCCATTATAAAGCTCAAAGACCTTGTCTCAGCAACAATCAACAAAAGTCCAAGTTTTTATTTAAACTACTGTATGCATAGTAGATCGTAGACAGCCTCCAGCCTGCTTCTCCAGATATGAACACTTTCTGTTTGATTGGTGTCTTGCTGCTCCATGCGAACAGTAGGGTCCAGAGTGAATCTTTGTTAATGATATATAATCAAATGGAATTTATTATTGCAGTTATAAGATGGTCTTATAAGCATTCGCAAAATAGGTAGTGATGCAAACGTTAACGCTAGCTAACGTGGCTGCGCTTACGTTCCTGAAACGTTTACATTTTGAAGTATTTGTAGTGATTTTAGGTTTTTATTTTAAGCTACATATGCTATTTTTACTTTTTGATGCACTACTATACATATGTATACATAGGCATACGTATATTCAAAAAAATAATTATGTAAATTAGAAAACCTGCCACAGATAATTGACAACTGATTATGCCTTTGTGTCAGTATGACAAAGTGCTATTCAAATTAAGAATATTCCAGTTGACTCTAAAATCCATATTTCGGGTTAGCCTTGGCTTTAATTTCATTTTTACTTGGTTAAGTCGTAAGTAAGTGTGCTTGTTTTTTTGTATAACTAATGCTAATCTATTTATTAGTAGGTACTTGGCTAAGCATCAGTTTTACGAAGTATTTAATTTGTAAGCTCTTGTACCTACTTACAACTTATGCGCTGAATACGGCTGCCAGGGCGTCTTGGTCAACTTGGTCTTGATACTGCCTGTCATAAATTGTACGCTGATGCACTAGAATGATAAGTGGGTAGTTATTATTGCACTTAAAAGTGTAATGTTAAAGTTTACATGGGCAGTAGCTATCGAAAACTATGTTATTGTTAACACTATTTTTGGGTTTGATTTAAACAGAAATTCGCTATTCCTCTGTACGTGCAGCTAAAATTGGAAGCTATAAAAGCCCCGTAGTCCCGTTAATGATAATAATAATAGAAATATATTCATAAAAAGAAGACAAAATTGGGATGTCGATGGGCACCTCTAATTTCCATACCCAGAACCGAGGTACTTACTTTGACACAGGTAGGGGGTAGGATAGAAAAGGTATTCCAGTAGTAATTAATACATACTCTAATTAAAATGCAGGCATTCCACACATGCAGACAAAGGAACAAAAACTCACAATTCAAAACCAAGTAAGCTAGTTGACACTGTTGGCAGGTCACAAACTGACCCAACAACTAATTCAAAATTTGAATAGAAAAATAAACTGCAGAGCTTCGAAACTCGAAATCAACTATAAATTAATATAAAGTCAAACAAACAGGCACAGGCACTGCATACTATGTATGTATATGCAAATGAAATACCCATTCCCGTACCAAGTCTACAGATTAAGCGATTAAAATAGGTGTTTCAGCTCATACTTCCCACAGCTATAACATAACTAATCGAATCCTACAGACTGATACCAGTTTATATTATGTGCATAAAATTTATAAATAAAAATAAATATTTAAATATGAATAAAACAAAAACAAATTAAATAAGTAACACGCTAATTAATAAAATAAGTAAATTATTATTTGTACGGTAACAAAGGCCGCGTAATCCTTGCCTTGTACTTTGTGTGGGCTTGACGTAGTTCAAAACAGGAGGGAAGTTGCCTGCGACTTTTTATAAAAAACAGTAAACAGTCGCTCGCTCAGTCGCTCCACACAATTCCAAGCTATCAACCGTCACTCTGCAGTGCTCTCCCAACTCCGAAAGAACCAGTCTTTAATTCTTTAATCTGATTAGATATTTTTGTTTTTACAAATTATTATTTATTTTATTAGCAGCTAGTATTGGCTAGTAAATATTTTGAGTAGATAATAGCTGTGATTCCTGTGAACTTTGACATTCCTTGGACTGAAGACGATTTACCCGCTGGAATAGTATTCGCCGTCCCTTTCGTCCTTTGTAAACTTCCATC
The DNA here is from genome assembly GCA_034695205.1 of Dicyrtoma fusca. NCBI lineage: Eukaryota > Metazoa > Arthropoda > Collembola > Symphypleona > Dicyrtomidae > Dicyrtoma > Dicyrtoma fusca. The sequence goes on along the minus strand of JAQFZC010001764.1, from coordinate 17,920 downwards.
TATCACGTTGGGTAAGTAATTTCAAATTTTTGGATTTCCAAACCAAATTGTTATTATAATTTATAATCTTTGTACGGGTCACGGGGACGGTGGACAGGGTGCAATCATTGCTTGAAGTTGTGTCACGGGGATGATTGGTTTCTTGTCCAATTGATTAATTTATTCTTGTTACTACTTTTCACGCTTGACGTTATTGAGTATTGAGTGTGGTATTGGATTGTTCATTTGGCTTTTTTGTTTTGCTGTTTGTTGTTAGACTTGAACACACGCTCATACTTCGGCAGGGGCAACTGTTAGACATGGAGGGAGATAAACCGCCGAAGGTAAGACATTTTGCTTCACTTTTTGATTTTTGAATTGGTAAATTTTTATTATCGAGCTCATTCATCATTACGGATCATCACACGGAGACTATTTTGGCTGATTTATCAAACAGTTATGTACTTACGTAGCATAATTTTGTCATTGCGTTGCAAATAGGTACTATAATAGGGAATATTGTTATTGTTGTTTTAAGGTGAGAAAATCTCTGTTGGCCGAATGTGCACGGAATTCAGGCGTTTCCTTTAACTCCTGTGATGTGGAGTCCTTCCTACAGGATTTCCCGAGACTGTCAAATACAAACAAGGGAGGCCCAAGTGCTGCGTCCGCATGGCAAGAAAGAAGGGCAAGCGGTCAAGGGGCCAGGGTAGTTGTTGAGACTCCAGTGAACAGGGGCTTAGCTTCTTCCTCCCAGTCTTCAGCATCAAGTATTCCAAGAAGGCTCATGGGTGCGTCATCGGCCACCCAACTTCCACAATTGTCCCAAAAACCCCCTCCGAGTAGTGCAACTGGAAGTACTGCAAGGGGACGTATCCCCGTGAAGTCAAAGGGACCTCCTACGAGTGGGGCAAAGCCATGGTAAATGAAATTTATTGATTAGTCATTAGTTAGTCTTTATTTTTTTACTTTTTTTTTAGATTTTATTAATTGTACTCAAGTGCTTGTTGAATGACATTATAATTCATAATTCAACTGTGTGAATGCTCCTACTAAATATCCTTTTGATGACTGATAGGCCGGCCAGTGGAGCTCCAAGGTTACGCCGAAGTACTTCTATGGAATCATTTTCCCAGAATAACTCCCACAGCTCTGTTTTTAGTCTCATCACACCAAGAAAGTAAGAGTGGAATTCGTATGATTATGATTTATTAAAACCATCACAGCTATAGGCACGTGTTCAAAACTTATTTTATACAAATCTGCTGGTGTTAAATTTTTTGTATTTTTTTGTTATTTCAATAGCCGCTCTCAATCACCCGGTCCAGGTTCAGCTTCAGCTACAAAAGGCAAAGGAGAAGTTTCTAAAACGTTGAAGCTTCCCGGATCGCAAGATAAACAAGTGTTAAACACAATGGCGACTTACATAGTGGAATGTTTAGCTGATATGAAGTATGTAAAGTCATTTACCGTAAAGCAATTCCAAATGTTGAGCGCAAAAGATTTCTACAGTATTTGTGGGGTAAGCATAAACGTGTACGGTAGAAACTGTATTAAGAGACCCACCCGGGTATACTAATTTTTCATTGGTGGTGAAACGGCTTATACTATTAAAGGGGGTAGGTTTGGTATTTCGACGGGGTGTACTATAAACATGAGAACCATTGCATTGAAGAGTAGGTTATAAAAAAATTACGAGTTTATTAAGTAAACTTAAGTTTCATCTTACTGTTAGTAGCGTCCATTTTCGAAGAATAAAAGGAACTGGTAGCTTATCATACTGTTAGTTCGGCCTTGGTTGCCCTTCTCTTTCTGTGTTTATTACTTTTAGAAGAGTATGCTATCGATCCGTTCAAGAGCACTAATTATGAGAGTATAGTATTTCAAGAAGGTTTACTAGGCATGTAAAATGATGTGAAAGTGGGGAATGCTATTTTGACGGATCTCTTAATACAGTTTTTACGGTGTTCTGCATTCTTCTGAAGTTCTACTGACTTTTGTAATTGGTACCTACATTAATTGCATGCTGTAGGAAGTAAATTAAACTGTTCCGTGTTTTTTGCAGTTTTTATTGGCTTACTTTGTTGGTCCCAAAGATGACAAAATTGAGGATTCAACGTATATCATGGATGGTCTCAAACTGTTAGATTATCCTGGTAGTGTGTCCAAATCGCACTTTAAGACTCGTAAGATCGAAATTGAAATTTAACATGAAAATATTGTAATATGCAATTGAATTATTTTTTCATTGCAAAAATCAAAATCATGAAACATTGACGGCTTTAATACTAAAATTACTTTCAGCTAACACGCCCCATTCATTACCTACTACGTACACTATAGTCGCTTGGCTTTGTAATATGGTGGAAGTATTCATGCGCCCAGATGATGTCGAAGGCTACGAGGCCAGAATGAACCAAGAGGAAGAGGTAAACTCACTTTTTGGAGCGAATGGGGAAGTTGGTGAATTAGTTGCTGTTTAATTTCATAATGGGAGCGTGTTACTGATGTTAACTATTTGTACGGTTTGTCTAGCTTCAATGGGATTCTTACTTGCGACTGTTCTACCAGTATCATTCAGAAAACGCTGTAGTTGCTGAAGAAGAACTTATGAATAACGTCAAGGCGGAACTGGTCAACTATCGTGACAGTTTATGTAAGTGTAGTTACCATTTCTTATGATTGACCATATCCATTCATTGAACTGTAATGTAACATGTCATGGCTTCTAAAATTAGCTGAATTTCGTCATCCTAATCCCGTTCCAAAGGAGCAACTGCTGGAGGAGATTCGAAACAAGGAAATCGAGAAACAAGCTTTGCTTGCCAAGAGAGATCCCCGGAACGTAAGTTCTACCGCAATTGTCTTCACCAGTTTGAAATAAAATATTGTTTAAGCTTAAGAGTTCGTTAGATCGACACAGATGATTAGTATATATACATATATCTAATTTCCGCTCTTTGTCAGGATATCATGGACGTTATCCGTACACAACAAGAGCTGATTGCGAAATCTAAAAGGCGTATCACAGAGCTTACAGAATTGAAGCAAAAGTATTCCAATATCAACGCTTTAGAGACGGAATGGCACGCTTTAAGTAAGTATCTAAAACCTTTAAAGACTATACATACTTGGTTTAAGTGTAATTATACTGCTTTATTTTTAATTTTGGGTCATATGCTAATTAAACTATTAAAATGCCTGCTGTAACAAGCATTTTTGGAGCATTAATATGGAGCTTGATTATTGATCAAACAATCAGATAACGAATTTAAACGGCACCAATCCACTCGGCAGACTCTTGTCCAGCAAATTGCAACTCAAGCAGTAAACCCTGCATCCGCTGAGAAGCTCAAAGCGGATACTGATAAGGCAAGAAAGGAGAAGGAGATGCTCGACAAACTGATTCAAGATTTAAAGCTCAAAGTCGAACGCCAAAAGCAATTCCTTAAAAACGACGAAACTCGAGTAAGCTTATTTTTATACGAACAAAAAATTATAGATGTACATTTTTTATTGTCTTTCAATGTCGGACAAACTGTTTAGTATAATTATTAGTATTTTTCTCCCTTTAAGAATCCCATTATTACCCTTTATTACAGTTTTACGATGAGTGTCGGCAGTTTTCAGTCTTGGAATCCTACAATAGTGCTGCTAAAGGCTGGGGGATTCTTCCTGTTATTTCACAGAATCCTCTGGATGCTGTAGCTTTGGACGTTTGGCTGAACGTAAGTCTTAGTCTTGGTACTAATTTATGATATTGCACTGGCAGAATACTTTATACGGACCAAAATATTTTAGGAGGCAGTTAAAAAGCTAGGCATAGCTCAAAAACGAATGGAGGAGTATGATACAGACTGCCGTGAAAAATGCGAGCGTCTGACAAAAGAAATTGAGGATATGGCAGTCAAATGTGAAGCTTATAAAGAAATGTCTCAGAAATTAACGGAAGAAATTCGCACAAAGTTGAGTCAAGAATCCGAAACTTCGGAAATACTAGATACCAAGGTATTGTTCCGTTTGCCCCTTTCCTTGAAATTAAAGTTTTTCGATTTGTAAATGCTTGTGTTGAATAACCTACATTGTATTGAGTGGTATACCGGGTTTAATGTTTACTCGCCAGATCGTAGAGGCCGAAAACGAATTGGCAACGCTCAAAGCAACGTTCGCAACAGCTGAGAAAGATTCTAAAGATTCCAAAGAACAATACGAGCAGGACGTAGCAGAAATAGCAAAATACGAGCCATTGTAAGTTGCTGTTTTTTTCAAACTTTTCTTTCCACATTGAATATATATTGTCTTTTGACTTTCCATTGTGTTATGCAAACTTATGGGCTTTTGTCATTATTTACATATACTTTGATGTTGAAAAGTATTACTTCAAGTAACTAATTTTGTATAACTTGTGATTTGTTTTTGCTTTGATACAAATTAGTTTGAAAGAACTGCAGGAGTACTCTAGCGAGCTGGACGCTCACATTGAAAAACAATTTTGCGTCACTCAACTTGCCAATCTGGAAATGGAGACCACTTTGATGGTAAGGAGATATATTTAATTAAAAAATTTACAAGTTGTACCTAATTTCAGTAACGTGTTCTTTTAAATAGTATTACATAAATTCTATGTACTGAGAATTTATTTTGTATGTAGGCAATCGTTATTGATGCCAGGACTCGAATCAATGCCCCGTTATGGGAATTAGACGATCCTAATTACGGTAAAGAGGCTTGAAATTTTGATTAATTGCTTTACAATTTGTACATGTTTAATAAGTAAAATTTGAGGGGCAACAATGTTTCAATTACTTACTAATACTGCTTACTCGACCACGGAATGAATGGTTATTACGTTACTAGTATGTGTAATTGTAAAGCTAGCGTTCTTAGACTTATTTTGTATAATCCTACTTTCATACTTAATTTCATTAGAAATTTAATGTCGTATTAAAAGAAGTCGTTTTGTAAGTTTGTAACCCGCATTTTTAGTTAGGATCGCCATCGAGCAATTAAATATTCGAAAATTAAATTCTAAATTTTAGTGCTAATCTATCAAAATTAATATGTATACGTTACGGTAGAAGTAACGTTATCTAACACTAACATCGGTTATTTTGATAGTTTGGCACAGGAGGCCATATTACTTTGTTTAGTTAAGTGCTTACATTCTTTTTTTAAACTAGGTTAAGCATCAGATTTTCTACGAAGTATGTAATTTGTAATTTGTACTCTTGTAATTCCGGTACGCTAGATACATGTCGCCTTAGAATTGAATAAAACCCTATAATAAGAATGGTAAGGATAATAATTAATGGCTCATGGTTGAGAATAAAACTATTTTTTGCTTTTTAAATGCATACATATACTTACATAATCGTCACGATCTCGTTGTCTTTCAAAAACAACAAAACGACTTTCATGCTGTTCAAAAGAAACGCAATGGTATTTTACTCGTTCACAGTGTGCAAAACGGCCTTTTAACGTCTTCAGAAAAATTGCAAAAAGCGTTTTCACATTTCCAGTCTTCTAGTCATTTTTTTCTGCGCCTCTTGCTAGTCTAGTCTAGTAAAGTCACAAGTTTTGAAAGAAGCAGCTAGTCTAGGCTAGTAAAGTCACAAGTTTTGAAAGAAGCAGCTAGTCTAGACTAGTAAAGTCACAAGTTTTGAAAGAAGCAGCTAGTCTAGTCTAGTAAAGTCACAAGTTTTGAAAGAGGCAGCTAGTCTAGTCTAGTCAAGTCAAGCGGCCGAAAAAGAGGAAAAGTCTAGTCAAGGCAGACTAGACTAGGCGTTTCGTTTTCACTGGCATCTGCAGTAAAGGAAGGTCGTGCTTTTGAAAAAGCCTCTGGCGAGCCATCTTTCCAAATACAAGCGACTAGCACTGAAGACTGAACTGCCTCTGCTTTGGGAGCAACAGTGGATCTTTCAAGTTAGTTCGTGACACATATAGTTGAGTGGAAGAAGTGGAACGCCGAAATCTGAAAGTCATCTCGAGACACCTGCCCGACTTCTCCTTCACTTTACTCTCTTGCCCTTCTATAAGGATAACTAGAGATTTTATTTCCAAGATCACATACTCAAGAATCCAGAATATTGAGGATAGTTTTTATCCTCATCTCTCAATCAAGTCATCAATAAAAAAAGTCAGAGTTTTGGGAAAAAATTTCGTTTCGGACTCGGTTGTCGGTGTCGAGGGAACTGGATTTTCGGGAATTTTAAAGGAAGACGTTTTACTGGGAAGGAAAGCAGGAAAGTGTCGGCAGTCAAATAGTTGGTAAGGAATTAATTCAGAATTTAATACAATTAGGCATAAAGTGTGGTTTGTAATGCACTTTCAACAATTGACAATAAACTTTGACGTTTCACGACGGTTTCACGTAGTCGACGACGTCCTTTATTATTTCCAATTCCAATTTCAAGAAAGTCAACTGTCCACTGTGGGACATGTCAGTCATAATCATCAGTCCATAGTTGTCGGTTCCTTTAATTGTTGATACGTGTAGGTATTGTGATTGTTGATTGTACTTATTTTTAAATGTGTAACTTTTCAAGTTCAACGTTTTACGGTCAACGGTTGAGCCGTGAGCGTATATGTATTATACCAATGTGTTCTCAGTAAATGGACTAAATACTCCCTCAGCTATGATCTAACCTCCTTTTGCTGTCCTCTTCCTTCTTTTGTATACTATAGGTAGTTGCAGGCTGCAAAACTGCAAAATTGAAGTTGAAGTTAGTGAAGAGTCAGACAGTCATCAGTGTTACAACAAGAAATGTGAGTGTATTAGCCAACAATCAACAATAATTAATTAAAAAGGAACGAAGTTTATACTATATAATATAGACAGTTTAATTTTAAACGCTGATAAAGTAGTAGCTGTTTTAAAACAGACCAAAACTGGTTCAAAGTGTCGACATTCTTCAAAGCTCTAGTTTTTTTTGCTGCTTCATGATAAATGTGCTGCATCATTCTTGGCTCTTGAACTTCCCCAGAATACTTATGGTTCATTCTTTCTTTCTGGGTTTAGGATTTGTTTCTGTGGGAGAAGTGGCACGATATGAGTAGTACTAGTGCTACATATTAGCTTTTCCTTGATGAATTATTCTATTTACTGACAACTGAGTGCGTAAGGATTGTAGTATTGCAATATACTTAACGTTAGTAGGGTAGAAGTGACTTAATCCGGATTATTTTTTTTAACAAACAACAAATTTCTTAGGTGTAGTTGCTATCCTTTAATTCATAGTTTCTGACACCCCCTGTTATTTTTCTGTTACTCTATACTTCTGTCAACTGTGTATGATTGAATGATTGACTGTCGGTGTTTTTGAAACTGTGTATTTAGTAAGTGTAGTAGTTCATTAAAGCTAGTGTTTGATTTTGTAGGAGATCTCATTTTCTCCTTGCTGACGATTTAGGGAACTACCTATATAGTTTACAGCAGTTCTTTTTTGTATTACTTCATTGTTTAGCTGTTTTGTATATTTTGTTGTGACTTGTATTTCTATTTAGGTTTACCTAGATTAACTTCTGATAAATTGTCTTCTTAGTTGCAGTTGAAAACCTTGTGTTAATCCGTGGATAAAATAAGCATACATTCAAAGATGGCCTTGTTTGGAGGAGCTAGTGGATCAAGAAATCAGCCGAAGAATCTTGTGGAATTCCGTGCTGGGAAGATGACTTTGAAAGGAAATACCGTTACTCCGGATAAAAGAAAGGGTCTAGTATATGTTTATCAGTCTGAAGATGGGTTGACTCATTTCTGCTGGAAGGACAGGAAATCCGGAACTGTTGAAGATGTAATATTTTATTTTTTTCACTTAAGAAATTCATCAGATTGTTTCTCTCATTGTTATCTAGTCAACACGTTCTATAATTGTAAGAAGCATCTAGTCCTAGTGGTTTCATAGTATTATTGCATGTGTATAAATGAACTTAATTATCATTCAATTATAATCAAAGTTACTGTGGACATTAAGGTTGGGCGTAATAATTAAAATAATATATCCGGGGGTGTGGTATTTGTATAGCTGTTTTTTCTATTTTATGCAGGATCTCATTGTCTTCCCGGATGATTGTGAGTACAAGAAAGTAACCCAATGTAAGGAAGGTTCACGTGTCTTTCTGTTGAAATTCAAGACTTCCGCCCGAAAATTATTCTTTTGGATGCAAGAGCCTAAATCAGAAGGAGATGACGATTTATTGTGGAAAGTCAATGATTCTCTGAATAATCCAGGAGGATCTGGTAGCAACGGTCGGCCTGGAGGTCAGAGTGGAAATGTGACTCCAACTCCTTCGGAAAGTGAAATGCAAGCTCTAATTAGCAATATGTCGCAATCACAGCTGATGCAGCTCATAGGAGGGATGTCAGACTTAGGGAGTCCTTCTGGTCTATTGTCTCAATTGAGTCAACAAATCGGCGGTCTTGGAGGTGGAAGTGGGTCTAATTCAAGTGAACACAAGCCAGCTTCGTCTGCTCCCACCATCATTCCTGCCCCAGCAGCGGCTCCCCTAAATTCTACTCCAGTGCCAAAGACCGAAACTGTAGGGAAATCTACCGCTTCATCCAAAGCTCCAGCGTCTCAAACAGCGGCGATTCAGTTACAGGATTTGCAAAAAATCCTCAGTAATATTCAACCATCAGCTGCCAACTGTATGTATTCCTAATTCTTCATAAGTAATTATTTGGCTGGATTTGATATCGTTTAAAAATTTTACTTCACCCATACCGTTTTTTGTATTGATTTGTAGCTGTCGATTTATCAAGCAGTGTGAATGGCGAACTTATCCGGCGCATTACATCATCTCCGTCGACAGTAAAGAAATTAGCCCCACTTCTTCCTCAGTTCGGAGGCCCGGAAGTTTCAGAAGATAGTCTCTTAAAAGGAGCTTCGGATGACACTCATAAGGCAGATGTTGAAGAAACTCTCCTCAGTCCGCAGTTTCAACATGCTTTAAGCGCTTTTTGCGCCGCCTTCCCCACTGGTCAACTGGGTCCACTTGTTTCACAGTTTGGAATGGGAACCGACGCTGTTAATGCAGCTCAAGCTGGTAACCTTGAAGCATTTCTGAACGCTATCCAAAAAGAAATTGGTACTGGCAGTGGTAGTGGAACTCCTCAAGGAGCAAGTGCCGCGCCTGCATCTGACGAGGTAATGGAATAATCCATTTCGTAGAGAAAGCTCTTCTTTCGAAGCAAATATGTAACGATTAGTGTTGTTACGCGTTACGCATTTTGTCTAAATCTTAGGCTGAAGACATGAACGTAGACTGATTCCAGTTGATGAACCTTTTCAACCTCTTCACCACACAGCAAGGAATTACATAATTTGTTCCCATTCATAATTTTGTGTGCATCGTCTTGATTTGAAACATTTAAATATTGGTTTTAATATTATTATATCTCAACAAATCGAATAAATTATTGAAATTCAGTTTACAAAAACACTACATAAATGCTTTTATTGTATACTGTTTTTATTATACTCACGAGCCTACAAAATGTACTAACCAATACTCACTTCAAACCACATTAGTCTTACAAACAAAATTAATATAAAAGTGTGTAGAACAGTGTAATTAGATAAAGCGAAAGAGAAAGTATTATAGAAGCTTAAAATAATAATGTAATAAAATTGTTTTGCAGATACTAATGATGAAACTAGGCATAACTTTATTTAGAATTACATAGAACTTATCTTACTAGTCAGAATGGCATTCTCACTGAAAAACAATACCTTCTCAAGCTTTCTCAACAAAATAGTATTTTTAACAACGTAAATAAAAATTGTACGCATCCAAAAATTAGTCTTTAGTTTACAGTAACGAGGCACATCACAGTGCAATGGTGTGATCGCAAAACAAAGGAAATCCTTATAAGTAACATCGAATATTTAATTAGTTCAATGAGAATAAATGAAGGGTCTCAAAGCGACAGCACAGTAAGTCATCGTAGTACATAAAATAATGGGAGATTGCATTTTCATTCTCGTATTTTAGATGAGAGAGAGTATGTAAAAAATAATTTTCTTATCTACAGAAATATAATTCATTTTTCGAAAATATTGTCCTTTCTTTTCGATTGACTTTCAAGGGTTCTTCATCTAGCTCCTCTCATTGGTTCCGACACACCGTACTTCATGCTCACACCTCGAGTTTATTGAACATTAGCAATGACTATCGTATAAAATTAAGCTTTTTTAGCAGTTACTCACTCTGTAACAGTACATATCAATAACGCAGTGGCAGAAGGCAATTAATGCAACACTAAATAATTTTTATACAAAATAATCCTATTTATGTATCATAAAATAAAAAGAAATGTCTGGCGTGACTACAGATCAATAATCAAACCCCGTTGGATTCTTACAATCTTTTGACATTGCTGTACCTCTGCGCTATTATTTTTTCCATGCATTTCTACGCACTTAAAGGGGATCACAATATTTCCGGACAATGGTTATCACAACAAGCTCACCGGCGTTAATAGAACCATCAGATTCAACCAATTCTGATGGAAACATTTAAAACTCCAAGCACCCTACGACTGATTCCGTGGACCGAAACTGGCGTCACATACCAATCCCGTTGGACAGTTCATTATTTTATGCCAGGGAAGTTATACAGCGCATTACTACAGACAGAACTGTTCCAAAGGAACGGCAAAGGATACAGGACGAATTATTGATAGGCAGAGCACACAGACTTGGTGTAAGTAAAGGAACATACAAAAAACTTCGACCTTGTAATTCTTCCGAACACAAATCAGTGCTCAATCAACTTAGATATAATATATTTCCTATGATAATGTGACGGGTAAAAGCCGCCAACGTGAGTGTAAGTCGAAGATTTTGACTAACAAAGTCGGCAGCTGCAAGAGTAATGTATAAAATATGATTAATTAGATTTGACAAGACAACCGACTTTCTTCCTTAGCTACGGTATTAATATAGAAACGTAGAAACTCAGTCATGAATGAATACTTAAAGCATTTAAGCAAGCAAACCCAAAAAACGGAATCGGTAACTAAATTAACAGCAAATACTAGAATCAGAAAGGAAATCGATACTAATGGTTAACAATTAAATGACTATATATGTATAGGTATGTAATATGAATATAATTTCCACCAGGTACTAATTCTTTTCTTATTTAAACATCTTCGTCATCAATTTCTGATGGCAGCTCTGACGGACATTCAGAAGTGTCACTTTCACTATTCTCATCACTATCTTCGGACTCTTCACACTCAGACCCTGTTTGATGCTCATGGTTCTGGCAGCCTTCTACGCGCATGCAGTGCGTCTTCAAATGCACCAACTTTTCAAGAATAATATTAGCAACTTCTGTTGAAATCTACAAGGTACAGAAATCAAAAATGCTTATCATCAGTCATCAGAATTAAAATTGGGAATATCAAAATTACTAAAAAAAAACTTTAAACTCAATCAGTTTAATTGTACCTGCATGCCAGCAATGCGCAGTACTTTTAAAGAAGTCGCGTCCACAATTCCTTGCAGAATAGATTTTTCTGTCACGGGATGATACTTAAAATCCAAACTTAGGAGATGCAAATCTAAAGGGTTACATTACATAAACGTATATCAGTAAAAGAAACTCCCAATTACTTACTACTGTACTATTCGAATAACTCTACAGGAGAGTAAATAGGAGACAATGTGGCTCCTGGAACAATAAGCCAAGTCCACCAGAACTAATTATTCTACTAACTAACTAACTAACTGAAAGCTGTTATAAAGGATGGAAATCATTATGGAAGAGTACTTTTTAAGCTGCCAATGTATGGCCACTGTCTACTGCTGGCCTCAGTAGATCCGCAAGCAAACCCTGTTAGTCCTTCATCGGTAATTCTTCGGTACTCGGAATCTTCAACATTCAGCATTTCCAGCTGTGGCATATGAGTGTAAATAATTCTGAGCAAAGCATCATCACAAAACATAATATCCAACGAACGCAAATTGGGAAAAGCCTTCGCCATCTGTATCATTGGCTTTTCTTCAATCCATTGAATGGTGAGATGGATTACACCTTCATGAGTCTTAAGATTTTTCGGCAAAGTTTTGCACCAATTTGCTCCGGGATGAAATCGCAGAGACAGATGACTCAAACCTGGGAACATACTGGAATTTATCACATGGGACATATTTCGAACAAATGGCTTCTCAACTTCCAGGTACTTTAGTTTGTGCAGACTGAACGGAAATGGACAACTTGGATTGTGTTCCAAAAATGGGTCGCCTTCGTGCTGATCGCTTCTACTGTGAGTTAGCAAAAGACTGGTTAACGTATTACTCTGTGATTCAATAAATTTTCGGATTAAGGTCGGAGAAAGATTGGCGTCAAAATTGTTAAACATGAGCTCTTTGAGGGACAAGCCGAGTTTCAGAAGACATTCCACATGAATATCCCGAAGTCCATTCAACTGCGGAACGTAAAATACTTTTAAGTCAGGTAATCGCAAATCTTCGTAGTGCTGAGGATTTTCCTCTGGAAAATTGTACGCAATTAATTTCTTGAGTTTTGGGCAGGACCGAATTACATCACTAAGGAAGATAGATGATGGCGTGCCATAAGAGAGAAAATCCAGGTACTGAAGATGAAGAAACTTCAATTCCAAATGAGACGATGAATACACAGGGAATAATTTCAAATGAGCATCTACGTCTTTGAGTGCTCCAATTTCCAGTCGTATCAAGTTTGGCGCCTTCCTCATCAATTTTGTCCACTTCGGTAGTGTAATTTGGCCATCCGTAATCCGAAAAACAGATAAAGTCGGCTGAGCTTTAGCAAAAAGCTGCTGAAAAGAAGTTTCACTCATGTTTAAACTGTACGTATTTAATTCTGAAATCCGTAACTCAGGTAGACGGTGTAGTTGTTGTAAGACATTTTCCACACTCTCTGAGTCGTTGACATCAATTTTTAGTCGAAGGTTAAAAGTTCGAGTGGCTTCTTTATCCCAGAACTTGCATACTTGACGACAATGTTGCAAATCCTGGTGAGGAAGATTTTGGAACACTGCTTCCAGCACCTAATCATTATTTCAAAATAAAAAATACAATAAATAACCAATCTACAAATGTACACCTATTTAGCTTCATCACCAACACTAACTCTTAGTTAAAGAAGTAAATCCGAAACTGTCAACTATAGATATATCATACCGCAGGCAATAGTAACGGATTGATGTGGTCTCCATTTGCTGTCAATTCATCCGAATTTTTGAAACCCTGCGAACTGTCAATCTTTTCAGTCTTACACTCTACTTTCTTGTCCTGGTCCGGCTTTTGATCCACTTCCATCTTCTCATCAACTTCTTCTACACTCTCAGGGTCCATAGTGTTAATTGTATTCGTGCACCGTATGTATAGCAGAAAAATTCACCCCATTCATTTGTCATTTGCTGAAATACAAACAGTTTCAGCAAATTACGTCATTACATCAAAATCATTCATCATTCATTGTTCATTATTAAAATCCTACAAATCAAACAACGGACGGACACACTGACACTGACATTGTTATCCGACCTTTGAAAACAAAGTAACAATGATTAATAAATAAATGACAAATGATGTACCCGGAACATCCACTACATACTTAATTAACAGAATATCTAGACCAGAGACTGCTACACGACATATTATTAGCAACAACCCCAATACTACCACTACCACGCAGTACCTACCTATTTAAATAAAATGCACATTATATCTGACAAGTTACATTAATATTACTGTTACAATTTACCTGCAAGACCTATCGAAGCATCACCTATCATCTATCACATGGTAATATTATGTCACAAGCAAAAGACAATTTTATATTTACTTCATTATATCCTCAATCGTTCAGCACCAACAACCAACAACAACCAGTCGTGAATTCGACGGTCAATGTGTCCAAGTCAACGAGTCAAAAAGTCTCAAAAGTAGCGTGTATAGATATAACGACGAAATTCCCCTATAATTACTTACGACCTAATTAAACCTGAATATTTTAAATTCAAAAGCTAATCGCCCATGCAGTTGACAGTCAACACCACAACCACTGTTGACTGTCACTGCCACAGCCACAGTTGACGACAGTGACAACTGACACTGCCAAGTGCCAAGAAACAAAGGATATTTCAGCGGGGGGCGGGGAGGACAGTCGCAATGCAATGGCATAGAATCCCTATATAATTTCTAGAAGGTCAAAGGTAGTTCAATCCAATCAAAAACGAAACCGGTCAGTTGTCAGTCATCACTGTCAGTGTCACACTACACATGACTGGCTGGTCCTGGTTCTGCTTCTGGTTAGTCATTGTCATTAGTGGTTTGTCATTGTCATTTTATTTATTTGCCACTTGCTTGCACAACCACAGAACCACAGCAAGGACAGATGACACGATTATGGCTGTCGGCCCGGCCTACATTTTGTTTACCATTTACGCAGTTATCAATTAATGTTTTTTTTTTAAATTAGTTAATTTAACAACTACGCAGGAAGAAATAGTTGACAGCACTTACAAACTACACACAGAGCCAGAGCCAGTACATTTGTTGGACACTTGACTTGGTTCGACTTCCGTCCGAAGGCCAGCAAAACGCTCTCGTATAAGATGCGGGCCGTCTGATAGTCAGTCAGTCAATACTGACTTAATGCAAAGTGACGAGCGACGAGCGAGGGCTGCTGGAGCTGGATGAAATAGTGCAGGCAATCAGGGGCCTTCACAAATTACGTCCATGGGCCATTTGGAGGGATTAAGGGATTATGGACAAGATTTATAATTTATTTAAACAAAATAAATAATTAGAGCAGAAAAGGACACTATTAGAGGGAGGGTGGCTGTAGACGTAATTTATGAACGCTTCCCCAGAATGGCTAATACGGAATATTTATTACGGAGACGGACAGGACGTTTCGCTCGACTTGAGTAAAGTGGAGGAGGTTGGACGTGGACGTGAGATGTTGAGTGAGATTTGTGAGTTCGTGAGATTAAGAGGGTGGCTGGAGAAAGTTGGAGAAAGGATCCCTTTGAGTTGTAGCCGTTGGCTCGAGCCGAGGGTGCACGAGGAACTTTCTCCGGCTCCCGAGTCCCGCCCGATTGCACGAGCTGCAACCGCTCCTCGCTCCTGCATTCTGCTCCTTTCCACTTCTGCATCACCGCCGACGAGACCCGGCCCCGGCCCCCGGCAAATGGTCTCTTAGTTACTGTCTTCTCTTAACTCTTAATTAACCCACATTCTGCAAAGCACCACTGGATATGGAAGATTTGAAAATAGACAGAAATTTAAGGTATCTGCAGGTATCTGTAAATCAATAATAAAAATCCCGTTATGTAGTCCGCTACATATTTCGAAAGATGAAAGATCGAAAGATGGATGGAGCTGCTACTTTTATACTTTTTAAAACTGCGTACTTAAAGCCGCTGTTTTTGTACTTTTTAAAAATGTGTAAAGCTGTTATTTTTGTACCTTGTAAGAATGTGTAAAACTGCTATTTTTGTACCTTTTAAGAATGTGTAAAACTGCTCTTTTTGTACCGTGTAAGAATGTGTAAACTGCTATTTTTGTACCGTGTAAGAATGTGTAAACTGCTATTTTTGTACCGTGTAAGAATGTGTAAAACTGCTATTTTTGTACCTTTTAAGAATGTGTAAAACTGCTGCTTTTGTGGTTTTTAAAAATGTGTAAAGCTGCTGTTTTTGTACTTTTTAAAAATGTGTAATGCAACTATTTGCATTTTAAAAAAAATAGTATAACTGCTATTTGCACTTTTTAAAAATAGTAACACTGCTATTTGCGTTTTTTAAAAATAATAACACTGCTATTTGCGTTTTTTTTTAAATAATAAAACTGGCAATATTTCTGTACCTTTTAAGAATGTGTAAAACTGCTGCTTTTGTAGTTTTAAAATGTGTACTTAATGCTGATATTTGTATTTTAAAAAACATAGTATAATTAACTGCTATTTGCCCTTTTTAAAAATAGTAACACTGCTATTTGCGTTTTTTTAAAATAATAAAACTACTATTTGTACTTCTTTTAAAAAATATAGTAAACTGCTATTTGCACTTTTTAAAAATAATAAAACTGCTATTTTCATTTTTTAAAAATAAAAAAAACTGCTATTTGCACTTTTTAAAAGTAGTAAAACTGTAATTTCTAATTTCCACTAGCATTAAATTTCCTAATATTATATGAATATGTAGTTCTGTATTCAAACAAATTCTTGTCTATTGTTACTTAACTAGAGTCTTTCCCTGAGGAAGTATACCAAATATCTAATAATGTGTATCCGAAAGCTTGGAACATCTGAATAAAAAGAATTTTTACGCAATCTGCTAACTCCATGAAATTATTACTTAACTCAAAATGCAAAGCGGATTTAAATACTTAAAAAAAAGAAAAAAGTAAAACTGCTATTTGCAATTTTTAAAAATTAATACTAAAACTGCTATTTAAACTATTTTAAAATAGTAAAACTGCTATATGCACTTTTTAAAAATAGCAAAACTGCTATTTCCACGTTTTTAAAATACAATAAAATAGATTAAGTAATAGTTTGTACTTACTTAATTATGTGTAATGAAATCAATGCTTATATTCCAAATCCCAACAACGTAGGCAAGCAAGCAAAATGCTGTTTATTTCACTTCAATTTCAATTGTGCCATGAGTCAGTATAATGTGTACATTATATTGTTATTACACATTATCTTTGTACCCATTTTTTATAATTTATAAATCGACTGACTGACTGACGGAAGTACATTAGATTATAATAGTATAGTAGATTAAAATAATGTAATGTTTAAGTAGAACAGAGACTAAAGTAAAGTAGAATTTAACGATGTAGGCTGGGGGTTTCATTACTTATATACTTACCATACTATTAAACTATTAATTAATTAAATCGGTATACCTGGAGAATTTTTGTAGCAAAATACTGTTGTTGAAGTCGAAAGTCGAAGTGTTATACACAATTTTCATAAGTTTTATAATATTAATATTGTACATAATAATTAAATTACGAAACTACTGGAAGAAGACAGTAAACAGTCGAATTGTATCATTTTTATTATTTAATATACCGCTAACTACCTTCTCTAGTAAATAATTTTATTTATATTGCTAAGTGCTATATGTTATTATTTTTATTATCTATCTAGTATTTTTTCTACTTATTATAAAATTAGGATTACCTATAGGTATACCTATAGGTATGTGTATTATTTTTATGAGTTTGTGAGCATGTTCCAAATTGAAGTCTGCCATTCCAGTCCTTGAAAGTTAACTTACTTAGGTATTAGCCAATTCAATATGTTATTTTCTTGAATACTTAAAGTATTATTAAATATTATTAAAAACAATAGTGCATGGCTATACACGTTACTTACTAAAATGCATCGAATTTATTTAACTATAAAGTTTTAAGACTTTTGTGATAAATTAAGCTTACAACTAAAACCCCTTGTGCAACTTGTTTAGGTTGAAAATTAAGAGAAGAGGTATACAGTACAAGGGTAAAGTACTTCGCACCAATAATAATTACACAATTACAGCAACAAAATAAATAAATAGAAATCGCATTCAAAATTTTTAATAAGAAAAACTTGCAATTCATTCATTGTATATATGTTCTGGTTCTGAAGAGAAAATATATAGTCGATGTGTAAATTCTGTTGAAACTGCATAACTGGTAGTTCTTAAATGGTAAAAGCAAGCGACAATACAATGTATTACACAATCACAGCGAAACACATGCATAACTACAGGTAATATAGGTGATCATCAGTATTCCATTTATTGACCCTAGGTACATTACTTCTCACCAATCAACGTCACAAATCATTATCAAAGAAATTATTAATATCTATTTTTAATACAACGGAGTGGGTTGTTGTGCTCCGATTTAGACACCTGCTGTTTCTGTTGCATTGGTAATCA
>JAQFZC010001763.1:0-27138 GCA_034695205.1 Dicyrtoma fusca | reverse complement strand
TTGGGTTTGTTTGGGGAAAAAGCTTGGGCAAATGTGAAATCGGCCCGCCACTTCTTCCCAACTGCAGTCATTCATGCACCCATGATTTATTTAGATGTGGGAAAACCTATTGCTCCAGAAAGGGTCCACTTTTTTGGATTATCTTCATCAATGTGTAAGTAATTTTGAAGATATTGAATTCCGTACAGAAATCCGATTGCAATTACTATCACAGTTATAATCCCAGCCCAAGAAGTTAGTCCAAAGGGCCAAAACACAAATTTGAAAGTTCGAATGGGCAATGTTGGCGCATGCGCAAATACTACAGAGAGCTGCTCTTGCGGACCAGCAACTTCTATTGAGCCAAATCGATTCAAAATCATGCCAATAGTTAAGCCAACGTCCACTGTATTCGTCAGAAGTTCGCCCACAATACCACTCGCTGAACCATTCGGAAATCTAACGCCGGATGTACGGGCAGCTTTTACCCAAAATGTAAAATTCAATTTCGTAGCCACACTTTCAAAATTTCGATAATAACAACCGCCACTTCGAATAGGCTTTAGTTCATCTCGGTTCTTTTCTTTGTTGTAGTACTTGAACATGTTTAGACCACCTTTAGTGTTGATACCCGAAGCGGTTAGCTCCCGACCTTTAAAGTTACTGAAGTAGTTTGGAAATAAATTGGATAATAAGCTTAAATAATTAGTAGTATTTTTAATTGTTAATTCTGTCACTTGGCCTTCGCCCTTTGCACAATACAAACAAAATAGGGATACAGTGATACTTAATTCAGAAGTAGCTTTGCTTTTGGTGGTTGTACTTGTAGTTGTAATTGCAATTTTGTTTGTGATCTTGTAAGCAATTTCATTAGATTGCAGTAGAATGCGGCTCTGAGTTGTGTTTTGAGTAATAAAAATAAAGTAATCTTTGTTTGGATTTGTTAGAAAACTAATTTTACTGTTTTTTAAAAAATGAAGAAATTCACGAATGAAAATGAATAACTGTTGAGGATTCTGTATATTTACAGCAACATGCAGTACAGAAATACTGCAATGAGCACTAAATTTTTTAGCAGAAGTTAAATAGTTATTACTATAGGGATTATTGTTGCTAAGTGATGGCATCGATGTTGATTTACTAGAGAAAACAAGATAACTGGGAGATGACGCACTTATAGTATTTTGAAAATAACTTTCAAGATCACTAACATTTAAAGTACTGTCGTTAACCTTTTTATGGGAAGTTAGTCCGTAGGGTAGTACATGCACAACTGTACACTCCGAAAGTGGTTCATTTTGCCTCAAAACTTCAAGGAATATTGCTGGTATTGGATTTAAATTCATTTGAAAGAACTCTGCTTCATTGGGAAGATTTCGGCCAGACCGTGCTTTGTTGGCAACTGTATAATGTGCTACTATTAGCAATATCGCTGCAGCACAATCAAGAATGGACTTCATTTTTGTTGCCAAAAGAAGTACGAATTAATTTGTAGGAATGAAGACACACTTCTGAATAGTATACGGACAAATCACTGCTTCTAAAACGAAAGGAGTCAGTCATAGAAACTAGAGCAACAAAAACTTTTTGCACATTATGATAGCATGGAGAAGCTGACCTAGAAATACAATTAAATAGATACACAAAATATGGTAAACTACATAAAAAGACTGAAAATAACCAATATGTATATTTACGGGCTTTCGGAAAAAGAAATACAGTAATTAAACGCATTTATGGGTCCCACATTACGTATTCAACGTGTATTTGCTTAGAGAGAGAAATCTTACACGTCTTTTAGATTTGTATATATATGTACACCGCACCGTAAGGGCGTGAAGTCAATTTATGGTTCATATAGACTTACGAGGCGTTAATTAAATAGATGCTATATAATCCCACGTGAATAAATAAAGGACTTAATTACATTACCGGGATAGGATGTCTCAAGTAATAACAGTAATTTGAATGGGAGTTTCCAACATTTTCGTGTGCAATGTCTCAGGTATTAATTACTATCGTTAATCGCCAACCATCTTCTCACCAACCTTCAGCCTAATCAATAGTTGAGGTAAACAGAAACTAGAAGTCTTAACTGCTAACTGACTAACAACTAAACTTACATAGGTATATAACTTCGAGGGCGCTCTCACTCATTTTCTTTTACCAATCATGTGCGTCAGAATTCAAGCAATTATTTTGTAGGCGTTAAAAGCTGACGATTTAATTAATTTCCCAATTAATTTCGCGTGCCCCTTCTCCTTACAATTTTGTGTAAGGAGAAGGCGCTAAATGAGGAATAGTGAGTAGCTATAAGCAAACTAAGCATTATTGGAACTGTGATGTTTTACTTACACGACAACTACACTCTTTAAGTAACGTCACAATTACACGCTTTGAGCAACACCACAGTGATAACCTTTAAACAATTTCGGGCTAGCACGCTTTGAGCATAATCACAATTACACGCTTTAAGTTATGTAATATCACAACATGGCACGATTTAACAGTATTAAAATTATCCAGCTTCGAATAAAACGAAAACTTAAGTGATTGCATTTTAAGACTGGAAACCACAATTTACGGCTGTTTAGCTGAAGTATGCCTTAGGTTTAAATGAGTTTGCATTAGCTTTCTATTATTATTTTTTAACTATCCATAATGTTCTAATAAGTAGAAATTGGATTTTGGTTCAGTTTTGGAATTTTTAACTTTTTGTGAAAACTTATTTAATTTTTCTCTGCTGCCAAGTACAAACTGTTAATTCTTTTTACCTGGAAACAACGAAGAAACAGAACCACGTTTGACGTCAGTAGTGGTAGTTAGGCTATGGCCTGTTACAAAAATAATTTTAGTTTTAATTGAGGTTTCAAATTTAATTATTGTTACATGTAATCCATCATACTGACCTGATTAGACAATGGACTATTTCCCTTAATTTTGAGTTTAATTTATTTCCTTATACAATCAAAGAGGAAGATACATAAATGCCTAAAAGTAATGGCTATAGTTACTGTCGGAATAGGAATTCCTCAAAATTCTAACTGACTATACTGACTATATATACCCTGACAAGACAAATAGTCCCAAACTCAGATAATTATATAATTGCCTGCTTTTAAAGACTTTAAAACACCGAGGTATATATAATAGTAGAGTATAAATTATTACAATTTGAAGCACGAGAAAATAATAATGTCCATAGCTATTTTCTATGATTTAAAAAAATAATGCTGACTCTATTTCCTCAAAGGAAAACGTAAAGGAATTATAATGATTGTAATGACTTACGAAAGAACTAAGACATCTAAAAGTAGCACAAAAGTGGGACAGCCGGGCAGAACAATCACCAACTCCACATTCTGTTGGGAACCACACTAATCGGACTCAAAAACCCAGTGCTACAGAGTCATTAAAAAGGTCCTAACTCAAACTCCAATTTATCGCTTCCAAAAATTAAAATTAGTCAGCTATCCCTTAACACTGAAAGAAAAGTGGCTAGTCTAGTCTTGTCTAGTCATTTTGTCTCCGCCTCTTGCTAGTCTAGTCTAGTCAAGTCACAAGTTTTGAAGTCAGCTAGTCTGGTCTAGTCTAGTCAAGCGGCCGAAAAAAGCCGAAACGTTTAGTCAAGTCAGACTAGAGTAGGGCAGCACTAACTAAGTTCAGAATGAAAATACTTTCATGGCGTAATGCGCGTTTGTCGTTGTGCTAAAAATATAATATTACACAATGGATTTGACAATGGCTAGCGTTTTTCTGCCGAAGCTATTTCTACACCCGACTGGCAGTAGTGTAGTCGGAGATGGGCATGGGCCTGACTTTATTGCTTTGTCAAAAACGGCTACGATAAAATATTTAACTGTTCAGCCAATAAAATGAAAAAGTTTGAATACACATAGTTAATTGTTAAGGATATTCACGGAATAAAATTATTATTTATTTGGCAGACATAATGTTTAGTACACTTTAAACAAAACTATGTTTGGGTCGGCCATTATGCATAGCAATTTTAATTCCTGTTTGATTGAATACATTGCTCACACTGCTGGCCTCCACAGTTAGAATCCCCTCGCAGTTAATGATCATCGTCACGTGGCACTTCTCCTGACGGGCCTTTGCCAGCGGGATGTTTGAAAGTGTGAACTTCCCCAACAAATGGTTATTTTTAGTAAGCTCATCCTCCCCCTCAAAAATGGCCACTGTCACAGTACTCTGGTAGTCACTCCTTGTAGTGTAGCGCCTGGTGATTTGAAATGGGATTTTTGTATTTTTTGGAACAATCTTGGAGAAATCTCCCTCATGGATCTCTATCCCCAGTGATAGTGACGTCACATCCGAAATCTCAATTGGATGTTTAAATCGATCGTTTAAAGCATTGCCACTTAAAAGACGAGCAAGGACAGCAGCTCCATAGGCAACAGCTTCATCCGGATTTATACTTTTTGACAGAGCTTTCCCGTCAAAATAATCCCGAAGCATTTGCTGAATTTTTGGAATGTGCGTTGACCCTCCTACCAAGACAATGTCGTGAATATCCTGTTTTTTGAAATTTGGAATTTCGTTAAGGACGTCATCCACAGTTTGAATGCATTGGTCGAGCTTACTCTGGATCAAAGATTCAAATTTTTCCCGGGAAAATTCCACGACTAAATCCCGCGTGCCGTCGATTGTATCCAAAGCAACAGTAACTTTACGGGATGAGGACAGAAATATTTTTTGTTTTTCGCACTCATTGCGCAGCCGCCGCAGCCTTTTGTTTACCTTAAATCTCGTCGGTGGATGGTCGCTATCTTTACCGTCCGCCAAATCCACGCCTTCCCGCCTAAAAAAGTCCTGAATACAATAGTTCACCATTAAACTATCAAAATCCTCCCCGCCCAAATGAGTGTCCCCGCCGACAGCTAAAATCTTAACTTGGTCCTTCTCAACGGTTAAAATTGACACGTCAAAAGTGCCGCCACCCAGGTCAAAAATAAGCACATTTTTCTTTAATAGCTGGACCTTATGGAGGCTGTAGGTAATAGCGGCAGCAGTGGGCTCATTCAAAATTTGTGAAACGTTCAAGCCAGCAAGTTTTCCCGCGTCCTTCGTGGCCTGTCTTTGGCCGTTGTTAAAGTAGGCAGGGACCGTTATGACGGCGTCCGTTATTTGAAGGCCGCCCAAAAATTCCTCAGCTTCTTCCTTTAGGAAGGCTAGGAGTTTGGCAGAGACTTCTTCAGGGTAGAAACTGGTTGAATTTACTTTGATTTTCGGGTTATTCTGAGCGTCGGACACGACGTGGAAGGGCCATAATTTTTTATCCTGTTGAACGATTTTGTGATCAAATTTTCGCCCAATAAGACGCTTTGCATCGAAGATGGTGCTTTCTGGGTGGATGTTTGCTTCGTCCTTGGCTTGTTGACCGATCGTTAGGTCATCTTTGTCATCGAAGGCGACGTAGCTGGGCGTGGTGGTCTGTCCCATGGAGTTTCGAACTATTTTCACTTCCCCTTCGTGGTAAACGGCAACGCAGCAGAAGGTAGTGCCTAGGTCGATGCCTAGGACGGGACCAAGGTTGGATGTTAAAAGTAACTGAAGCCGTTCCTTATAGTTTTCGAGTGGGATTGCTAATGCTGAATAGAGTTGGGCTTCATTTTCTGGGGTTAAATGTGGATGCTTTTGTGTAATTGAGTCAATTACTTGCTTTTGGACCTTTTCATGTAGCTGTTGTAGTGTTACTTGTAGCTCGGAACTTGACGTTTCAAAATTCCCATTGGTTATGTTTTCAATAGTTTCCCTTCTAATATTTTCAAATTCACGGTCCATCGTGTTATTGTAATGCTCTATGGCAGCATTTAGAGCTGATTCAAAATCTGGCGCCTATGGAAATAAGAATTGAAAAAATATTTTTTATGCTCATTTACAAAGTGTCGTAGACATGCACTTAACCCTGATACAAATTAAAAATGGCTGGGCTAGTTATAATATTGTAAAATATTATTGCTTACGTGATCCATCCTGTTGTATTTAGTATGGTTAGTTGTTGCAGGTTTGGTTAAATGTAATTACACAAAAAAGCCTGTCTTACAAATGAAATAAAATTTTACAATACAGTATATAGTATTATTGTAGCTTTTAGCTCAGACTTACGATTAGTGAAGGACACGGCTTAGCCGACTGTGCTTGCAACGTGCCAGAATTTCTAAATTATCTGATTTGTATCTAAAAGTGTTATCGAAACAAAATGTGACAGTCGACATTGATTAAATTCCTATGCTTTATATTATGTGCTTTACACACTGATAAACAGGACGTGGAAAAGCTTTTACCAATACCAATTAATCTGTAGTTTAGAAGATAACAATAAAAATCGAGCATGCATTAATTCCAAATGCCATTGTATACTCGAACTATCTACTTTTTAAAAAATATAGCATGCACATCAATTTAGCATTGGTAATTTATTATTTTATTTGAATATTCAAAATTTTATTGTGTTGTGTAAAAAGTACGGGGCATTAAATGTGATTTTGGTTGAAATTAAATGAAGAAAAAGGTAAATAATTATATTTTTGTAGCGATGTTGGGGTTTTCTCATCAAGTTCCATTTATCCGTATCTAACGTTGTACTGATTTGCAGCCGCAATTACACACGCTCCACGGGCCTGGATCATTGCTCCTGGGTTTATCAGTAAAATTGTGATAAAATATGTATTAGTTGACTTACTGCTAGTAAAGAAGGTTTGTGGATTGTTTCGTTGGTAGTAAAATAAAAAGTTAATTTTTAATTTTTAAAGGCATACCGGCACACTGTGCCTCACAGGGATTTCCATAAGTCCTTCCATCAGTGCCGCACACAAGGTCAGGTGGACTCAAGGAACATCCACAATTTCCTGCATTGTAGGCGTACTGGGCACTAGCATTGTAGTGGCTCACTGTGACAAGTACAACTATCACAACTAAGGACATAAAATGATGGCAGATTCTCATTTTGATTGCTCTACACTGCTTAGATGATGAAAGTAAAAAAAATAAGTTGAACTTTATCAAAAGGTTCCAAAATAGTGTTCAGTTTGGTGTGTATTTTAGGTGGCAGTGCCAACATCATCTGTAAAGTGATTATCTACCCGCCTTGGATGTACATAGGAACTTTAAACACACCGAAGGCAAAACTTTTTGAATGCATGTAACAGTCAATTCAATGCATCAATTATTTATTAAGTATAAACACACAGTATCTGTAGAACCAATAATGTTTATTATGCTAATTGTAAAAGTGTCTATTATTTGCTATGTGCATAATACAAGTAAAGCAATGCTATTGAAATTGCCTATACGTATGATTGCTATAGCCTGTAACTATAAACGTGCTATATGCAGAGTGAGTTGAATTTCATTATTAATTATTAAAAATCAAACCAAAAGTTTAGTATTGACAGAATTGGTGCATATTGTAAAAGCATGTGTTTCAAAATAAATGGAGCATCTTTAATTTTTGATTCTATCCGTTTTGAATTACAACGAAGGTTGAAATGGATTTTAATACAGAGTTGCAGATGCTTCTTTGTTAAACTATGCACACTCCCCTTTAGACTTCACTTTGGTGCCTATGTGTAAAAGTAAAATACAAATCAAGACAAATTAAAATGTAAAATTAAATATTATGCTCTTTTTTTGCCTGCACCGATCTTGAAACAAAAATGTAATATGTGATCAATGTATACAATTACTAATTGTAAGGTATCTATGGTTACCTGCGCAAGTTGCTAAGCAATCATTATTATACGTTTTCCCGTTCGTTCCGCAGACCAAGGCTAGTTCGGACGAGCAGTCGGTGCACGCCTTAGGGGTCGACTTGGAAGCTGTAGTTGTCTTTGTAACAGCTGGTGCCTCTTTGGGCTTACAACGACCTTGAGACGCAACTTTAGCACCTGAAATAAATTGGGTTTGAGTTTGTTGTAATAGAACGAAAATTTACGAGTTACAAAATAGGTACACATATTTACTACATGGATACAATTTACGGTATAAAATGAATAAAACGACTAATGACGTTTATCCATAGCTGTTTCAAAGGAAAATGATGCAATGCAAAATGGGTCATAATGCAAAAAGACGCGTTTCCTCAACATCCAAAAATATCCATCCTTCCGATTTGTAACATCGATTTTGGTATTCCCACGTTTCAAAAAGTATAAAGTTAGTTTTTGGACATTTTAAAACGTGTAAATCGTGATTTTGCGTGTTTACAAACTCGCCAATTGACATTTCGCTAGTTTTAAAAGGTATAGATTGAGATTTTGCATATTTCAGAAGGTGAAATTGTGATTTTACGTGTTTCAAAAGGATTAAAAATAGTGTTCGCTTGCTTCAAAATGCGTAAATCGATGTTTTTCAAGTTTCGAAAGACTCGATGGGTTCTTGCATTACCGTAAACGCTCCAATAGAGCCCCACTCTCCAATAGAGCCACCATGGGGCTGCATAAGACAGTACTATGTTGTGCGGCAATTCAATGCGGGAATTTTGAATAGAGCCCCACTCTTCAATAGAGCCCCGCACTCTCTAATAGAGCCCTACTCTACAACATACAATTTTAAATAGAGCCCTTGGGGCTCTATTGGAGCGTTTATGGTAAAATGTTTAAATCGATGTTTTCCATGTTCCTCAGAGTGTAAAAAGATGTTTTGTATGTGTTTTAAAGTGTGGTATTCGCCCATTTTTATCTTTTTTTAAACTACAAAATTGAGTTTTAGCATAATAATTAGCCAACTTTCGAATGTAAGACCTACATAAAGAAACAATTAAAATAATGTGCTATCTTCGAGGCCCTTCACTTTGCATAGTACTACTCTCCAGCGCGTCCCTTTACTCTTAGGCCAAACTAAATACGCGTCATTTGGCATCCCAACCAGCAATGTGTAATAATAATCGAAAAAAATGGGTAAATGGATTTGTTCATTATTACCAACGCAGGCTGCTTCACAGTCGTTCGAATAAGTTTTCCCATCAGTGCCACAAACTAATCTCAAAGTTCTTGGACAGACGCAACTTTTATCATCATCGTCATCATCATTCATTGGAGCGGCGCCTGGTTGTGCTCCTTCGGGGCAACTGCCCAATGACTGTATGGTAAGTCCTAAAATATGCATAAATTCAAATAAAATGATTGCACTATTCCAGCTATTTAAACGTACCTATGCAGGTACTTTAAACCGTGGAGGAAATACAAATAAAAAAAGCGATCATTTAAATTTTGAACAAAAAAACAAATTATATACCTAGGCACTCTGCTTCACAGGCATTCACATATGTTTTAGCATCACTTCCGCACACTTTGTTCTCCATTTTAGGACACACGCAAGCTTTGGGTTTATTTGTTAGCTTTCGAACACTAACTGAGCCACCTTCCTCGTCACTTCCAGGGCCAAATGGGTTAAAGCCCGGACATTTTCCGGTAGACTTGATCGGAGCCTCTAGCAACACAATTTCATTTTGTAAACATTTCTTTCGAACAACTTTGTTTGATATAGAAATAATGTTGTGTATATACTTATACAATCTGCTTCGCATTTATTGGTGTACGTCACTCCATCCGTGCCACAAACATAGCGTAGAGTTTTTGGGCAGACACATCCCGGCTTTTTCTTGAGCTGTCGCCCCCCAGAAGAGGAACGGAAGTCTGAACATTTCCCCCTGAATCTAATGGCAACGCCTAAATAAAAAAAACAATTTAAAAAATATAAGTTAATCCGTAGCCGAGCAATATTTTAAAAATTCAATTCGAATCTAAAAATGTATGATTGATTTCACTTTGCTATAATTATATATACCAGCACATTCCATTAGACACCTGTTCGGGTACGTAATTCCGTCCTTGCCACACATACGTTTGGAGCTTGCATTGGAGCACCCGCAATTTTCTTTAGGTCTTCCTTCGTTGAGTTGCACAGACAAAATCAAAATGAGAGATATCCTCAATAAAATGACAGTAAAAGCTGTCATTTTGTAAAAATTAAAACTGACAAAATCACCCACAAAATTGAGGAAGTATTAAAGGAGGCTGCACTTGTACTTCGTAGTTTTGATTTTGAACCAGCTGTTCATATTTAACTACTGTCAGCTGTCCTACTTCAGAATATACAATTATTGAATGGCTTCATATTTATTTGCTTTATTACAAGTCTACAAGTGTCCATTGAATTCATACGACATTGTGTGGTAGCCATTACACTTAATGGGTAGCCGCACAATTAACAATAGCTCCTTCCAATTTTAAGTACCAAATTAAACAAGTATGTATACACTCTACCATCAGAAACACATCATGCAAAACGCGAATTCATTTATGCAATTTAATAATTGTCCTTCATGCAGAACAGTTAATATAGTTTGACTGTCATTTATGTATCAAGTATTTTTAATGTATCTTGTTGTTAGCATTAAATATAAAATTCGGATTAAACAACTTTTTTTTTATTGATGATCTTCGTTCGCTAGTCGCAACCTCCTTTGTGAATCACTTCTACACCTAAAAAAATCAAATTATATAAAATATTTGTTGCTCTGCTACTGACAATGAGTCTGTTTTAATACGTTACAATACATTATGTTGTACGTATTTACCTGCACAAATGGCTTTGCAAGCATTATTGTACGTTTGTTGATCTGTTCCGCAAACGAGATTTAGTGACCCCGGGCAATGGCTGCAATCCGTCCCATTAATATCGGCTTCGTCTGTTTCCGGTAAACAGTCTCCACTGTGCTTCACTGTAGCTCCTAAAAATATTAAAATTGACGCCATTAAATCTGTTATAAGTCCAGTTCCCGTTCAATAGCATTACGATGCCAGTCCAGTGATCAAATAATACCATTTTGAATTATGTTTCAACAAAGAACCTCATTGCTATGGTTACCTGCACAGGCTGCCAGGCACTTATTTGCATAGTTGACTCCGTTACTGCCACAGACAGGTCTGAGATTTTTAGGACAAATGCAAAGCTTTTTCTTTGGGGCACGGGTTGGTAGTTTCTCGGAATCTGTGTTGTCTGGACATGTACCCGTTGATTTTACTCCTACGCCTAAAATGCATACGTTAGTTTTAGATAGTTTATTTATGGCATTCCGATGTTTCAAAGAACTAAAAACTAATTAAACCTAATTATCATTTATTTTACCGGCACAATCCGCCCCACATTTATTGGTGTAAGTTTTATTATCCGTCCCACAAACAGGCTCAAAAGTGCGTGGACAAATGCATTTTTTCGTTTTTGGGCGGACAGTCGTTGGTTTGCTTAACACACCTTTAGGGCATTCCTTCTCAGATTTTACACCCACGCCTGTAAATGCCCATATTTTACAGTAATTATAACACACTTTCATTTTTGGTTTACCTTTTAAACAAACGTTTTCAATCAGTACAATGTCTTTATCAGAAAGAGACACATTTTATTTAATTTTAATTACCAGCACATTTTGCAAAGCACTTATTGTTATACGTCTTATTGTCGGTACCACAGACGGGGGAAAGAGTTTTTGAACAAGTGCACACTTTCGGATTTGGAGTTACGTTCGTTGCCTCGTCAGACTCATCTTTGGGGCATTCCTCGTCAAATTGGACACCAACGCCTGTAAATATCCGCGTTGTACAGTAACCATGAAAAAATGCATGTTTTGTTCTTAAAAGGCTTTAGATTAGCGAAGTGTCTTTATATGAAAAAGATACTTATTATTTATTTTAATTACCAGCACACTTTGCCAAGCACTTATTCTTATAAGTCTTATTGTCGGTACCACAAATGGGCTTCTCAGTTTTTGTGCAATTGCACCCTTTAGGTTTATTTGATGGAGCGACCTTAGTTCCAGTGTCAGAATCATCTTTAGGGCATTCCTTCTCAAACTTTACACCTACGCCTGCAAACGTCCAAAATTTACAATGTGTATGAAAACGTTTCATTTTTTGAAAATTTCTACATTAACGCAGTGTCTTTGCAGTGAAAATTACAAATATGTTATTTGATTTTAAGTACCAGCACATTTTGCCCCGCACTTGTTTTTATAAGTTATATTGTCAGTGCCGCAGACGGGCTCCAACGTTTTTGGGCAAACGCACACTTTTTGGCTTGGAGGGGTAGCAGTTCCCTCGTCAGACTCATCTACGGGGCATTCCTCGTCAAATTGCACACCAACGCCTGGAGATGTTTAAGATTTACGGTAACAATAACACATTTTTATTCTTTTGCTTTCGATTTCTATATAAATGTCTTTTTAGGGAAACTACATACAGGTTTCATTTGGCTATTTATTGATTTTAGTTACCTGCACATTTTGCCTCGCACTTATTTTTGTAAGTCTTGTTGTCAGTGCCACAGACGGGAAAGAGAGTGTGAGGGCAAACGCACACTATTTTGCTTGGAGGGGCAGCCGTTTCCTCGGCAGACTCATCTGTGGGGCATTCCTCATCAAATTGCACCTCAACGCCTGTAATGTACAAGTTGTTCAGTAACCATACCACATTTTCATTTACTTGCTTTCGAAAATTTCAAAAAAATAAATTTGATTTTAATTACCAGCACATTTTGCCTCGCACTTATTTTTATAAGTCTTATTGTCAGTGCCGCAAATGGGACTCGAATTTTTTGAGCAATTGCAATCTTTCAGTTTCTGCTTAGTGGTCACTGCCTGGCTAGGCGCAGCTTCAGGGCACTCATATTCAAACTGCACACCCACGCCTGTTAAGGTCCACGTTTTACATTACATTCAAAGTATTTCAATTTTTTTGAAAAATGTTTTAAATGTGCTTGATTTTCTTTACCGGCACATTTTGCCCCGCATTCATTGTTATACGTCTTGTTGTCAGTACCACAGACGGGGCTTAGAATTCTTGGACAAATACACACCTTTTTTGGTGGGGGACTTGCCGATGCTTCATCGGACACGTCTTCAGGGCACTCATCCGAAAATAGCACTGCCACGCCTGGAAATACATTTGTAACATAAATGTTCTGGGAATCAGAAATTTCTTGAACTGGACCAGATTACCTTTTTTTATTT
The DNA here is from genome assembly GCA_034695205.1 of Dicyrtoma fusca. Taxonomy (NCBI): domain Eukaryota; kingdom Metazoa; phylum Arthropoda; class Collembola; order Symphypleona; family Dicyrtomidae; genus Dicyrtoma; species Dicyrtoma fusca. The sequence continues at coordinate 14,129 of JAQFZC010001763.1, read as the reverse complement.
TTTTATTTTAATTGTACCACGGCAGTCCGCTTCGCATTTATTGGGATAAGTTTTGCTGTCGGCGCCGCAGACGGGCTCGTCAAGCTGTTCACAGCCACAAACTTTCCCCTTGTGTTTAGAGCTTCTGGAAGACACTCCACTGTTACTATCTTCGGAACTATCTGGGCCATAAGGATTGAACCCCGGACACATACCCACTGACTTAATCTCCGCTTCTGTGAATAACAATAATCGTTAAATATCAAGTTATAAGAATATTTCTCAAGGCAGATCGAATTTAATTTGTTCGTTTACTTCGACATTCTGCTTCGCAGTCATTTGAGTACGTTTTCCCATCCACACCACAAACGTAGCGGAGAGTTTTGGGACAAAGGCAAGGAGCTTGGGTTGGGGCTTGAGTATTATTAGTTTCAGTATTATTAGTTTGAGTTTTATTTGGAGCTTTAGTTGGAGGTTTAGGTTGTGTTTTAGTATTATTAGTCTTTTTTTTCATTTCTCTTCCTTTAGAGGCGGGTGAGGGTCCATCGTGGCACTCGCCCTTTGACTGAACAGTTTGGTCTACAAACAATGCAATCATTAAACAGGCTGTACAACAAGCATTTTTTAAGGAGCGAATTAACAAGCGTCTACCTTGGCACACTGCTTCGCATTCATTGTTGTACGTTGTCCCATCACTTCCACATACTTTCTCTATTGTTTCGGGACAGTCGCAAACTTTAGGCTCGGAATTCCCAAATACTACAAAAGCCCCATCGTCGTCGGAATCACCTGAACACTTCCCGCTCGCCTGGTTTTTGGCGCCTACAAAGAAAAATTAAATTGCAAATCGGAACATAAACACACTAAAAGCATTAATAACTAATTGTAAGGGCACCACTTATTATACCATCTAATATATTAGGCTGTATTAAAAAATTGTACCAGCACAATCCGCTTCACATGAATTGCTATAATCTTTCCCGTCCCCACACACGGGGTCATAAATTCTTGGGCAGACACACCTTTTTGTATCTTCTGGGCACTCCGCCTTAGACACAATTTTGATTCCTACAATGCAGTCGAATACACAAAATGTTAATTATTAATTAGGCTTCAAAGAAAGTGGAATTTGACTCGTTTTGCTTCTTTTGTGAGGTATGTAATCCTTTGGTTTGTACCAGCACAGGTGGACGCCATGCATTCGTTGGCGTAAGTATTCCCATCCTCGCCGCACACTGGCTCATACTCCTTGTTGCAATAGCATTGTTTGGGTCCTTTACTTGGTGGGGCCGTTGGGGCTTCATTGGCACATTTCCCTTCGGAAGCAACCTTGACACCTACAATGAATACATGCAGGCATTTAAAAATACCTTCCAAGTGTAAATATTTCGCTTTATGAAAAAAATGGTGGTCTGAATTTTTATTACTACTTTATCGCCAAAATAAATTCATTGTATGTACACTTGTATGGGAATTCAAAACTATATAATCATTCCTAATCTAATAAGAGGATCTCTTACCGTCACACTTGGCTTCACAAGCGTTCGCGAATGATTTTGAATTTTCGCCGCAGACCCACTTGAGTGTCCTGGGACATGCGCAGGGGGTCTTACGCTTCGGTGCTTTACTTTTCTGCTCTGCCGTACATTCCCCTTGAGACAGGACCGAAAAGCCTGTAGAGTGAAATGGCAAATTGAAAAATTATCGATGTACATTTATTCCAAGAACAAACGTAAAGACTTTTAATGATTTAAAAAAGTGTAGATCCCTGCATTGCATATTTTTCAAAGTGCAAGTTAAGGTCTTGCATGTTGCAAAACGTGTAAATCCATTTTTGATTAAATTTTTTAAAAGTATGATTTCAATCCCCAGTTGCTTACCAGCACATTTTGCCATACACTCGTTGGTATAAGTATTTACATCAGACCCACACACTGTCTTAGGCTTTTTGGGGCAAACACATCCCCCTGTGGTGACCAATGGCTGCACTGTATTTGTAGCTTGTGTACATTTTCCGGGGGTGAAGGTTGTAATCCCTGTAGTAATTATTAGTGCGTTATTATGAATTAAAATATTATTTCCTAACTTGACGGGTTGCCAAAAAAAGAATTTGGAAATGGAAAGAAATGAACTTTGCTTTTCCCTGGCGTAATTTCTGAATGAATCGTAAATGCGTTAACTCACCCACACAGTGTGCCTGGCATATATTAGGGTACGTCTTCCCATCCGAGCCACAAACAGGTAACAAGGACTTTTCGCAAACACAACCAGCTTCATCATTGTCATCAGCTTTCACTGGAGTTCCTCCCGCAAAAGTAATGATGCCCAAAATTAACAGACATGCTGGTAATATTTTCATATTTAAAAAAATATTCTGCAAATACGTTATGAAATAAGATTAAAAGGGCTCCAGCTTTGAATCTAAAGGTTATTACAAGAGACATATGGGTAGTAAGAATTGGATTGTACTCATTGTATGTATAATTGTTATTGTTATTGTTATGACGCCATTATGATTTATTTATGAATGGTTCAGCTATAGCATATAGTAATTATTGGATACATACATATAGGAAGTGCATTTCATCTTTATTTTATAAGAAAGCTTCTATTCTGAATCATTAAATGAAGGACAATTGCCATTGATGGTGTGTGCCCATTACATTTTATGGTATTTAAAGGGCGGTTTATTTCAAAGTGGATTTAGTGTGCGAATCAGCTGAATTTTGTTTCAAAAAGTGCAGTTGCCAAAAGTAGTTGACTGATTGAAATTGAGTTAATTAAATATTTTCTATCCCTTTAGAAATGGACGTAGATTGTCCCTGTGCATAGATACAGACAGCTATGCTTTAACCGATAACGTTTAAGTGTAAATGTCGAAAATAGAATTAATCGATAAGAATAAATCATAGATCATTATTCAGGCGTAAATTATAATTCATTATAAACACTTTCAGTTGTGAGTTGTGATGAAAGCGCATATATTTTATCTTCTAGTACCACTTAAGTGGGAAGTATTTACTTGAGCTAATTTTTGACTGGCATGTTTACTCATTAAAGATCAAAGGTAGCAAAATCTATTGATTGTATACGGTGTCAACTGATTGGGAAATCCTGGTTCAGATAAATCAATTCAAGTGGGAAAAAAATAGGTAAGTTCTATTTAAGCCATTGTACTTAACACAATTATTAGCATTCCAATTTTGTGCGTCCCGTATTTCACACGTTTAATTCGTTATTAGCTGTTCATTTAAAAAAACTTAATTTCACGATGGGTCGATTATCTTTGGTATCTGCTATAGTTTTGGTCTGCGTGGCACTCGCTCCTGGTCTCATCGAAGCTCAGCTGGAGAGATGCCATACTCTCATTCTTACCCCTCATCATTTCCTTGATATAAACCGCGTAAGTCTATTTATTAGCATTAGCTATTTGGTTAGTTAGTGTGTAATAATGGAATCGATTTTAAAAGTAAAGTTTAAAAGTGTAAAGCAATTTTTTATATTGTAGTTTAAGGGACGATGGTATCCCCTCAAACTGGCCCCATCCAAAGCCAACCAAGTGGAGGCCTTGAACTACACTTGCCACTCCATCGATATTTTGAACAGTACCGAAGAGAATGTTTTGAACTTCGATGAAGAGTAGGTTACTTAACTTCTGTAGTAATTTATAATTAGGTACATTATTTGAACATTTCTAAAATCTGTGATTGTTGCTTGTCTAATATTAATTTGGAATTATTTTGTGCAATAGTGCCTTGGAATTAGAGAACGGTGTGGTTACTGGGCCACTTCACCTTCACTCCTCGATTGTAATTGGAGAGGTTAACCCTGCACAACCCATCCCGGCCATCTGGTCAGTTTACTACCACGTACCTGGATCTAATGCTACCAGTAAGTAGACAAAATAAAGATTGGAATCATAAGCTATATAGCTCTACTGATTGTTGAAGTTTTCAAACCATCTATTTATAAATGTAAAAATGTAGGTAACTTATGTATGTATTATTCTGTTAACCTTTACAGTCAACACTCAGAGTGTTATTGTGGCTGCCGATGAGGACGAATGGGCCCTTGAGTACAGCTGTGGAGTTAAGAATGGAGCTCTTTTGGAGAGAATGAGTATTTGGAGTCGTCAAAGAACTTTAGACCCTACTGTTGAGAGAGTTTTGGACAACTTGGCCTACGCCATTGGATTCCGCTATGAAAACTTCCTCCGTGTCCCACAGTCCCAATGCTCATAATCAGTTTATAATAAATTAAATTGTCCCTGAATGCTTGGACGTTGAATGGCCAGAATATAATTTGTACCATCAATAATTGTTCAGTTATTGTTCACTGGCGGTAATAAATATGAGCAAAATAAAGCCTTTGGAACATACATAATAAGTTACCACCAGCGTACTCCACTTATTTTCTTTTTGCCAATTACTACCAGCTACAATTTATTTCCTCTAACAGACTCATACCTAGAATTCATTCACTTAATGTTTTATAGCCAATGCATACAATAATACAAAACATTTTTTTATTAAGCATTATCTCCATGGTTTCCCAGTTCTACGCATGTTATTATTTTGTAGACATCATAGGTCTTCTGTAGTAAGCTATAGAGGCAGATAAATTGCATAATACTATGTAGAGGTACAGACGTAAGCTTTAATAATCGATCAATGTTTTTACTTTGTAACCACCGGCAACCTCTGTCGTTTTCCGTAGCAATGGTACCTACTATACTACAGTCTTTTTCTCTTCCCGGTGGCATTTTGGTGTCGTGCGATAGTAGGGGGAAGACAGTAGACGACAAGGACAGTTTTATCTAAACATTTTGTTTGAGTACTATTGAATTTGACCGCAAATTCAAACTGGGTGGTCATGAACTTCGCAGTTGTTTGAACAGTCTGTTCCAGTTTCAGGCGGATAATTTTAATCCATATTACCTCAGTGGCTTCGGCTTGTAATGAGGTTTGTATTTGTATGAATGCAGAATACGTACAAAAACATACTTTAAAGCGATAATAGCGAAAATGTCAATTGCTAAAAATTAAAACAAAAGAAAATAATAAAAAACATCGCCTTTTTAAATCATCAAATCGTGGGAAAGCATAGAAATCAGTATGTTAAGCCAAGGAACTTTTGACAACTTAAACTATTTTTTCCGCCTGGCTTTTGTCTCTCGTATGCTTCCCCTAAAATGGGACCCCCAAAATCTAAAATTGTATTGTGTGCCCAAGTGGAACCCGGCACATTTTATCCATGTAACCCTTCTTCTACTGACACTCGGAAGTTGCCTCACAGCCTCGCTATCCTTCGTCATGGGCATCAATTTAAATTACATGTCCAGTGGTGATGACGTTGGGGTGACCATGACACTCATGGACCTTGCATTTGCCACGTACTACATGTTCGTTTTTGGCCTCTCAAAGAATTTCCTTCTAAACAAGGCTCTTTTGAATGGCCTTGTAAGCAACAGTGAGAGTCTCAAGAAAAACTTTGGGATCCTTTGGTTTGAGCGGATTTATGGCTCCAATATTAGAAATATAAGGTTTCACAAAATTGTGAAATACTAAATATTACTTTCGTAAAGTTGTGAGGTCCTTGAAGCATTTGTCAATTCAAGTTGGTCAGATTTATGAATTTGGGAGACACACTCCCGTGACTATGTTTGGAATTGTGATGTCTACAGCGTTAAATGCTATAGTAATATATCCGCTTAAATAAGCATTATTATTGTAAAATTGTTCTTAAAAGTAAGTTAAAATATTATTATTCATGTAGCCTATATAACAATCATTTCAATTTACATAAATCCTATTGTTTAGCGATACTAAAAATTATTATCTGAAAATAATAATTACGGTTAATCATAATAGCACACGCTACTAACTTGAAACTAATCACATGCATTGTTTCGAGGCAATTAGTCACAATCTATTGATTTCCATTGTTATTGCACGTGGGGTATTCAAACTCGGTTCACAGTTGTAATAGCCGTTCCAGATTTTTTGTAGGAACGTAGATGTGATGCCCATTAAAAAACAGCAGTCACTGTCTAGAAAATAGGATTTAAAACAGAAAAACAGTCCGTATCAAGTTATAAGCAATGCTTATTCAGACGGCTAGACTGCTAATATTACAGATATGTGTTGCTGGGAATTCATTGGCGTTTAAAGACCCATGGGAAGGTTCGATTAGCTATTCCACAAATTGGTTATGATTATATTTTCTAGCTATGTATGTGTTCTTAAGATAGTTACTTCTTAATCAATCCACAGTTTTCTATGGCAACGACGTAGTGGAATCCCGTTCAATTGCATGTCCGGGGGCAAATTGTGGTAAGTGCGTTTTGTTTCATGTAATAAGCTCAGTAGTTCAGATTAAAATTGGGACTTTTTAAGCCCAAGGTTTTGTTTAAAAATTGATTGATTAGCCGAACCTGAGGCTGAAGGTGGACCACCACAGATGAAGTCAGACAAGGACTTTTGCTACTCTAAAAAATATTGTGGTACGTGTTTGATTTTAAGTAATCTATTCTACGTATCTGTACTAGCCATTAGTTGACACTCTAATTTCTATTTGGATTTTTATTTAGCACCGACTGCTTGGAAGGGAGTATGCAATACTGGCAAGTAAGTAGCTATTTGTTTTTTTAAATTAAGTATTTTTTATAACAGTTCTAATATTTTGCTTACTTTTCTACTGGTCTTGCCATGCAGGTTTCAGAGTCCCATTGACCTTGACATAAAGGGTAAAACTGTCAGCAAGCATGCACAAAAAGCTCCTATTTTGACATTTGATAAACAGTACAAAGCAAATTATACTGGATTTTTAATTTCCAGTAACGGCCATTCAAGTTAGTACCGCTATAAACTGTGTCATCTGCATTTTACTAAATACAACTTAAAAACCAAAATAGTTTGAAAATTAATGTAGAAACATGTTTTATTTGCAGTCACCGTACATTTTAATGAAGAGTCAAAATCTAACAGCACATTTTCCCACACGGATAAGCACGCAAACTACACATTTGCACAGCTACATTTTCACTGGGCAACCATCAATACTGTGGGATCTGAGCATACCTTTGCGCAGAAACGGTCATTTAAAAACAAAATCAGCTTTTAATACTATGTTGCACAAAGTTTAAATTGAAAGAGGTTTTGTTTTTGCTTGTATTAAACGTTTACCACTGCACTGCAGGTTTCCGATGGAAATGCATTTAGTTCACTACAAATCCATGTACGAAGGACTAGGCCACGCATTACAAGAAAATGACGAATTTGCTTTGGCCGTACTTGGTATTGTATTTAAGGTGGATGATATCAATGTGTGATAATTAGAAAGGCGATGATACAAGTGTGACTAAAAGTACAGTTACTTTTTTTTAAATACTTAGATCGGTGAAAAAGAAAATTTGGCGATGAAACCAATAATCGATGCCATGGAAACGTATAAGTTAAACAAGGAACTAGGAACATCCATTTCCACGGACACTATAAACTTGTATGAGCTGCTGCCTAAAAAACGGTCGTTTTTTCGGTATAAAGGGAGTCTAACTACCCCTTCATGTATAGAAAAGATTCAGTGGGTTGTTTTTACCGAGCCCGTTGCAATAAGCGTTGAACAGGTGAACTTGTTTTTATTGTAATTTTAGAATCGATTCAACATATTTTGTACACTCGCCTATAGTAATGATTTACCTTTTGTGCTTGAATTCATGCCTTCATTTCTATTTATTTCACTAATGTTAGTTGGGGGCGTTTCGAGATATTGAATCAAACTATGAAGAGGACTTTAAACTGAGAAATTATCGACCTATTCAAAAATTAAATGGACGAAAAATTGAATACTTTAACTAAAACACGACCAACGTGATTTAAACGATGGAAACTCATACACTCCAATGCAATGTCAATTACAACAAGGATTTTGATTTATATAAATAAAAAGTGTTCTTTATTGCAAAATAACATGGTTAACTCATCAACTAAGGTACAAATATGCTTACAGAATTGTGTTGTAGAGTTTCTTCGAGTTTGGCTAGCATGTAAAGCAAACTTTGTGATTGGTAATGGAATTGAATGCTATATTTAGTTAAAAATGTATTTATGCTATTATAATGGTATAATATATATGTTATTATGTTTATATTATGTTTATTATTATGCTCGTTTATGAATTTTCTCTTTTACATGCTTGTTTTGTTGCAAGAGGGACGTATCCCAATGCTCCCTTCTTATTGAAGAAAAACAAAGCGGATTGTTACCACTACAAACCGTAATAATAGTGGTAGCTAATGAAATTATAATAGCTCTATTACAAGCTCTGATGGTGCATACAAAGCATAATCTTAAAACCTTATTTGTCACAAGTTACTCCAAAACAACTCGCAAATAGCAAAACCCATTATGTAATAAAATGTTGCTCATAATAAATTATCGTCTCCGTTGCAGGCTCGAAGATTGTTAAGCAAACTAAGCAAAAATATTCCTTTGACTTAATTGTGCAAAACTTTGTTCCCCATGTGTTTCAAGAAGTCAGGATGGCCGAGTTGTCTAAGACGCCAGACTCAATAATCGTAATTGCTTGATCGCTCAAAGTCAGTGTGGAGGCTTCTGCTTCTCGGTTGAGAGTTAAGTTTATAAATTATTTATAGTCTAGAGAATTTTTCCATTACACTTCACAGGATATGCAATAGGAAACAGCTCACTCAAGGTAGTACCCGTTGATGGCAAGGCTTTGCAAAACATCATGCGAAAAGTAAAGTAAATCCATGTTCTACAATTTTTAAAGTAGTAAAATAATTACACTTTTTCAATATAATAACAAAATCAATAATACGAATGGATTGTTTCAGCTTTGTAGTTTTCCATTTTCCAATTGCGGTAAAACTGGACTTAGTTTATGTTGCAGCTACACAGTAGCGATGCATGTATAAGGGCATACTAGCATATCAAATAATCAAAGCTGATGCCAGTCTTTGAACAAGTTGGATACTGTGATGGGGTTGCACCACAAATAGTTCAAATAGCACTACAAAAGTACTCAATTGTTTTGAGCTCATCCCGATTACAAAGTATTCATGATAAATTTATACTTTTCAACTTTATTATCTTGCTGGGAATGTTTGTTTAACTGGTACGATCCCAACTTAAGTCTCTTCAAATACTGTGTATGACTGAACATCTTATTTCAAACCAATCAGAAGGAATATTTCCAACACTTTTTTATGTATCAACGCTTATGGTTAAACTTCTCAGGGAATGTTTTCGTCATATCTTAAGTGTACTTCAATAACTTGGAATAATATCTAATGAACAAGTATAATTCTACAAAATCACAGAAAGCGAGCAAACAATTTGCAATTTGTAAATTGAATTCGGGCTTGCTTGCACTGCGTCGTAATTTCTTTAGTTTTTGCGAAGCATTTTATTAAATCAGAGCTACAATGGCAATTTCATACATGATTGTAATAAAATTCGTCTCTGTCCTGTGTCTATTCTTAAACACTACATATTCTTCAAATTACGTTTTAAATGGTGGATTTTTGGATATTTCGAATATTATTGAAAGTAATTATTTGAACAGTTGCTTGACTCAGTTCTTCACAATCGGTGACGTCATCAACTACGCACAGTTTGAAAACCCTGTTGCTATATCCAACGACAATAAACATAAATTCGAATGGAACATATTCAAGCTGAACCACTACTCGAGTTTTAAAGGTAGCAGTATAATTCAATGCTACGCTTTGATTGTTACCTTACAAGAATGCCATCCGACCCTAAAAGAAGATGACGGGTTATATTACTCAATAGATGAACAATCGAGTTCAACATCGATTTCAAATTTGATTAATGTTTACCCAGAATGGCTCATCCTAAATGTTAATCTTAGATGTTTATATTCGAACGAGCACAACCGAATTGAACGGGTACTTAAAGACCTTATTCTACGCAACAAGAACGAAGATTACTTTCCAATGTTTTTGCAATCTACTTACAGAAACATTTCTGCCGGTTTAAGGTCGAATACGTTGGACCATGCCATTGAATTTCATTTTAGATCTGTCACAATTGGTCCTCGATGTAACACTTATATGTACGATCAACTGCCGGAATATTATTGTTACACATTTCCTCTTGGTACTTGCCTTCTTTCAGCACTTGCAAAATACAAAGTCGCAATTCAAGGGGGAAAGTATTTTCACTGGGATAACATAATTTCTAATCTTGAAGACATTTTGAGAATCCGCAACAGTAAATCACCCTTCGACCGACACGCGCCAGGATTACTGTCAGCAGCAACGTATGCATTCCTTACATCACCCTTAAACTACTCCTGTGTAAGCAAATTGATCGGATACAGTTCTTCAACCCTGCACCCTAAAATACGCAACTACATAGATAACGATATGCTTGGCGGAGGAAACATTCACGAACTAAGAATAAATGTATATCCCGTTGGATATACAAAGCCATACAAGTTTATAACAAAGCACAATGTACGTAGAAACCATAACAAATGGGACATTTTGACTTCGCCTCTACAGGCAGCTGTTTGGTATTTCGTTGTTTTTGCGACGCTGGCGCTGTCAATGACACTGACGCTGGCAGGAGTACCGAAAAAAGACAAAATCGATGAAATGTGGTGGAAGCTTGCACAAAATTGTGTTTGTAATTTGCTTAGGGCTATGGGGGCTTTGGCAGAACAATCGCAGATGGAAACTCTTTTGATTTATATAAAAGAACCTGTAGCAAAACGAGTTTGTGCCAAGCTGATCGCATTGTTTCTTTGTTTGGGAATAATTCTGACTGAGGGATACAAAGGGTTTCTCAAGTCAGATTTTACTATTCAGCGTCCATTCGAAACAAACTGGACGACTATTCCACAAATGACAACTATTTCACTATACGCTTTTTTAGCAAACAAATCTTTCGATTGCGATCAGCGCATGAATTCAACTATTGGGTACAGACCAAACAGGGTTTCTCGCGTAAATGGATATGAACATTATTCATTTTTTCCGAACCCTCTTGAAGAAAGCGGGATTTATAATCAATGGATGTCCTACTTGTTGGCAGACGAAACAATAATGGATAGACTAAACGACTTATTTAAACTCAATTCTATTGTGCACATCTGCTCTTCCCAGTTGGAAAATCTTGTAAACGAGACAGATTTCATGGACGAATCAAACATAGCATTTGTTTTTCAAGAAGACGAATTTGATTTCTATTGGAGTCGCTTGCAACGTTCAGCGGCGCAGAATCCAAAATTAAAATTTGCTCATAACATGGGAGAAGATGATAATTTCCTCAGTCGTCCAACTTACTATGGCCTACCAAGAGGAATGCACAAGTACCACGAATGGGTTCCAAACCAAATGAAAATACTTTTGTCCTCTGGAATTTACTGGTTCTGGGAAAAATGGAAGAACATTCGATTTATGAAATCCAAGAGTTCGGCTCTACTTGTAGACGCAGTAGGGGTCACCCAAGAAAAACCTAGAAGTATCTCATTTACTGAATCAGATATTTCAATCGTTTTCTATGTTTGTGGAATTTGCTGTTGTATATCTTTTGTAGGTTTTGTCAGCGAAATTGTGTGGAATTTTCGTCGTAAGGGTTTTAGGATTGTAAAACTTATATTTACGCAAATGTTGATGTATGTGCGTCATTTGTGGGCTTTTATTCAAGTCGCATTTAAAAACATGCATATAAGAGTTTTGAACCAATTACAAGATACTATGCGTTGTTTGCGGTACAAATAATCTTTCAATATTTCTGAGTGGTAGACATGGATCACGGAGGTTGGTGGTTCTGATGAAATAACAATGCCGTTCTTTGAATTTGTAAAACACTACCGTGTTTGCACGTAGTTTTTGTTGTTACGTTAGTACATCACTTGTTTCAAAAAGTCACTGAAAATTTGCTTAAGGAATGAAGCTGCACTTGACATCTTAAATCAATGGCATTAGCAAGTATGGAGTACTTATCTGTTGTTGATATTTAAGTCAGACTATATATTTCAGAAATTGCCTCTAACGGTAAATATCTGAAAACGCACAGATTTTGAAACACATTAGTTCGCTGTTTATTATTAATAATAGGGAACACATAATATGGGTTTTGTACCTGAGATGTCATTGCTTTTAAAGGTTACCTATTTATTTTCTGTTTTGCAAGAAACACTTTAACTAGGTACTTGAATTCGAGTGTAAAGTAGTAAACATCAACTGGCTGTATATGTATTTAAATGTTTTTATGTCGAATTTGAAACCGGAATGATTTAAACTCACTAGTCAGCTGCAAATAGTGAACCGGAGTCGATATTTACAGGTACATGGTAAGTAAAGCTACGATATTATAAGAGGGACAAATACATACATAGCATAGCCGCAAAGCTAAGCAAAAGTTTCCCAATAAGTAAAACTTCTTTGTAGCTGTGGTGAGAGCGCTTGTAGCATCTATCTAATCATAGCCATTTGTTTCTGTCTACAGGGTACATGAATATCTGCTGACTAATTCTTGTAGTTTGTTAGAATACTTAAATACTGAAACGCATAAAATCCAACTGGCTTATTTTGTAACCACTTTCTTGTGAATACTAGCTTTAAATTCTGTAAGCAAAATGACCTAATTAATTTCAAAAATAAAAATGTGTGTCAGTTATAGATGTGTTGTTTAAAAAATGCTAATCTACTTTTTCCCAACTAAGCCTTGACTAAGTATTCAGAACAGAACGAAGTATTCCAAACAAAACAAACCGTATTGAATAGCTAATAAGTCCATGCCAAATTACAACAAGGTAGCGTTGCGTTTCCCTCATTGGTGTTAGTATTTTGCATAAAGTGGTTGACGATCGTTGCAATTCAAGGGTTGATATTTCAGTAGTTCAACAAACAACTACAGCGCACACTTTGTGTTTTGCTTTAATAAACAATACTAAATCGTGGAATATGAAAGATGAACTCTTGCATGCGCCGATACTTAGCTAGTGCGCGTCGGGACCAAAATAGCTATTATCGTTCAATTTTTATTCGAAACTTCTACTTTGCGTAACTGGTATCATTTTCTCATAAAGTTATAAGACTGTAAATTACTTGACACTTGACCGAATTGTGTTTTAGAACAACGATTTATTTGAATATTTTAATGTATTCTAGTTCGAAAAATGTGCTAACAAGGAGGCTTTCCCAATTGCGCTCTCCTGATTTCAACCAAAATTTGTGTGGTCATAGACATGGACCCAACTGTCACTACTGACATCAAACTTGGTGCGACTCTTTAGGTTTACGCAAGAAAAAAATTATTTTTTTTGAGCGTTGTCGCCCGTGACAACTTAAATGGGATTTAACATGCACCTCTTGTTTCGTTCGAAATGATAGTAAGTGGGAATTTACCAAAAGCGTTTAATTGTTTCACCTCTTTATTCTTAATAGCAGATTATAGTGATTTTGGTTTTTTATGTCGCTTTGTTTAAAAAACAGGTTATTCTCGGTATGCTTTTTTTGAAAAAAGGTAGTAATTTTCATTTCGATTACTTTAAAAGGCATTATAGTTGTGAATTTTTATCTTTTGTAAGAAAATAATAAATTGCCTTTCAAACAGAGTTCGCCCCTGGTAAATAACAGGGTGGTAAAAAGGTGGTAATTACCAGGGTCCGGGGTGGTAAACAAGGATTTTTTTAAAAAAGCGGTGTATAGTGTTATATAAGTGGTAAAAATGACACAGTGGAAAATACGTGTAAGTCAGTTTAGAACTACAATCAATACAGCAATTTATAGTAGGGGTATTCACTTATTCTCTGCAACCACTGCAAGCTATTGTTATGTATCCGCAACAAAGTTTTCAGAGGCCTGTGCTGCAGAGCAGATTTGAGCGGCACCTTTTAACATGTGATTTTACAGAACTTACAGCTTGTCATAGCTGGGCGCACTCAAGGAGTGGAGAGCAGCACTCGCACTCAAAATTGCACTCCACTCCACTCCACTCCTTGAGTGGAGTGCGAGTGCCAAATTTTTTTGAGTGCCAAGTATGAGTGGAGTGCGAGTGCCAAATATTTTTGAGTGCAAATCCTGAGTGGAGTGCAAAGGCAGAAAATGTTTGAGTGCCAAGTCTGAGTGGAGTGGAGTGCACAGCTATGGAACT